>JAPFFP010046217.1:0-11124 GCA_026153255.1 Solanum medicagineum
AAAATAACAAAACTTAGATTTTTCAATCTTAGATTTTTTTGAACCTTTTCAGATTTCTCGGATTTTTTTATTTTTTTTTTTAAAATTTAATAAAGTATTCATATAAATATATAATTAACTTGTGTTTCAAAGATTCGTTTATTCCTACTAAACAAATATTCAACATTATTGTCATTTTTTGGGTTAATTAGTTTTTTTTTTTTTTTGCTAGCATATTGATTTGATTTTTAATTTGAGCTTTATTAGAGTTATTGATATCTGTGGACTATAATTTTTATTGGTCCATTCAAAGTTCGAAGTTACACTTAAAATAATATGTTAAAGATAAAACTGTGAAAAGAGTCTAGGAAATATTTATACATTATATTAAAGTAAATACTTTTATCTATAGGATAAATTTTAAAAATTATATATATGATATCGGGATGGTGGTCTCGGGTTATTTTTTAAATTAAAATCTAACCAACTCAAGTATAGGTAGATTCTTTTTTCAATACTAAATCAAGTCAAATCAAACCACTAATTGATTTTTTTTATTGAATTGACTTGGTTTACAATTTGATGTGATTGTGAGTTCGACTTTATTCACCCCTAATGTATGTAGTTTGACAACTAATGTATGTATGTGCTAGTTGCCAGTTTATGTATTTATGTATACGTTAGTATATGTATTGTGTATATGAATGATATGTGTTTGAAAATAAAATGAAGAAAGAACATGAGGACCTACCGAGCATTTAGCTCTCAAGTCTCCATAAAGCTCAAACTGAAATGGAAAAGACAATAAGGTGGAAGCTCACAACCTATATAAATATAGAAACAAGGGATGGACCCCAAATAACACGATACTTAGCAAGCAGATCTATTCATCCTAAGTTATATAGAACTCAAGTACTCTACCATCTATCATCGGAACCTCCATTATTACAATCTACACAAGATATTAAGTCTAACCTAACAAATAGTAACATGAGTAGGGATAAACTAATAAGAGAACTCAACAAATCAAAATTATCAATCAGCTTCAACTACATAAATAATAGTAAGATAATACAAGTACATATTTACAATAAGAACTTAATCAAGGATGATGAGGTACAATACGATGCAATGCCAGTGATGAATCTCTATCCTTTTGTACACACCTAGTGACTCTCAAATTGGGATCCATGGACGATTTCTCAACCTATGCAACTATCACAATGTGTGACACGTCCCTGGAATGATATTTACAAGAATGTGTAGCACGTCCCACGAATAATAATTATCATGATATATGACACGTTTCTCGGGAATAATACATCTTTATATTTTTCTGTCTAATATTTATAATATCATAGAATCAAGAGTCTCCGGAACTCAAAAATAATAAAAATAAAAGAAATCTCGACTTTTGAGAAGAGTCACTATTTAGGTAACAATATTCATTGCAATCGAGACATCAGGGCCACGAGATCATAATAAGTTGACAAGGTCAACTCATTAGTTGACTATTGCGATCGCGATAACCCTATCACAGGATTGCAAAGCACAAGAAGTGCATTTATGCAATCATGACCAGAAGACCTTTGTGGTTACGAAGAAGGGTGTTTTAGGTACGAGAACATGGCAAATCCAAACACCTAAGATTCGTTGAATGGATCCTTCAGAATCATTTATAATCTCATAAATACAAATCATATATATTGTCCTACTAAATTCGATAATCTAGATTCAATGAAATCGTCAAATTATGATTTATGACTGTTTAACCCAAAATTCATTTAATTACAACTAAACTGATTTAAGATTTAAGAGGATGAACTTTCCCTTAGAAACTTTGAAAAATAAATCAAAAACCTACCTAGATTCAAAATCACCTCCTGAATCTAATAAAATCGTCAAAAATTTATTTTGAATGTTCGAACTTTGAAATTTTGATCAAAGTTAACTCTTAATCTAATATAACTTACAATTTTAATTTAAGACCTCAAATTCATGAAGTAATCCTAAATCTGAAATCGACAACTCTCCTAGATCAAATTCTACATTCTTGAACTAGTGAAATTGACATAATTTTATTTCTATACTCATAACTCTGGTTGATACCTGTCACGCTTCGAGAGGATACCCTAGACGTAACTGGCACTCGGAGACTATTGCTAGCCCCTAAGCAAACCACCTAGTCTCATTGCAGTCGTTCAATCCATTCATTTGGGAAAGATATTAAGAAAATTTAAAAAGCTATCAGTGGGCTATGAGATTGTCACAATCACCATCCCATAGAGTACAAGGAAAGAGCAACTCAATTGCAATAAGGCATGGGGAAAACAATCTCAACATCAACTATCAGTTATCTGTGTCTATGAAGCCTCTATAGTTATCCTCTAAGAAGGTACTATGACAGGCCATGACTACCACAGTCCAATGAAATAACTCAAATAAATAAAAAGATAAATATGTTCTCCGAAAGCAAGGAAGGACTCACTAAGTCTCTGTCTGGGGATCTGTGAGCCTCAACGATTAGCTTGTTGAAGTCCTCTATCTACAGAATCTGTATCATAACATGATGTAGCGCCAAAATGGCGTTAATACGTGGAATGTACTATATGTAAAATGACCTAAAGTGAATAACATAGTTTATACAATATACAATAGCATTAACTCACCAACCACTCAACCTCAACTCAAAGTAAGGAATATGACTCTATCACATCACTATCCATCAAGAGATCACACTATCACATCAATCTCAGGGTACTATCAACATGAAACCTTTCTGTGAGTTTATATAACCGACAATCACCACCTATGAGCTAGTGATGATACAATAAAGAGATGTCATTTCCATATCCGCCTAGTACCAAGTTGGGGTAAAGAATGAGTTTGTTGGGGATCCCAAAGAAGTCTGTCAAGTCCTCTGCGGGACAAAGGAAGCATCCACTTTCACTGTCTAATCCTCTTCTACGCTGGCCACGTAGTTAATGAGTATGAGTAGGACTCACTCTTACTCATTTCAGTGCTAATACTCCTCCTAGGACTCGACACACTCATAAGTCTATCAATTTATCAAGAGCTTTCATCACCCAGCCTTTACATGTAGGAACATTCAACTCATCTCATCATCTATCAGCTCAAAGAGTAAGATCATGCCTTCAAAGATAAGGTTCAACCTCATTTAAACTCTAAGAACACTAATTCCATCAACATCAACCGTCAACATACTCATCTCAAGACCCAAACCACAACAGTCAATACAATCAAACAGTTAAGGCTCTAAATATTACCTCTAAGTTCATTTTTGAAGTCTTTAATATAGAATTTATGTAGGGTAAATACATAATCACACAACAATACATGTAAACAGTTAATTCAAAATATGATGATCATCACTTTAAAATATTATATAGAAATTAGAGATAAATTTCAAGAAAATCTTTAAGAAATACAACTCAAGACCTATTAACTATCAATTTCCAACTTACTACATTCATTGGGACACATAAGAGAACAATCCCATGTTTCGGGTAGCCTTTACATACCTGGGATGAAGATTGTACGAATCTTCAAGGAAATTGGACCCGAATTCTCAATCCTCTAAGCTTTCTTGCTTTCTCTCTCAGGAACTCTTACATAGAAACTTAAGAAAAAGTGAATTTTTGAAACACTTAATCAACAATACGACCTTAATAGTGTGTTATAGGACTTAGGAGATGGTGCAGAATGACCAAAAGGCCCTTCCCAAATTAAAAGAAAAAAATTAAAATTGGTACACGTCCGCGACTCGCCAGGGGCGCAGACCAGTGTATATCGCAAATTTTCAGAAAATGTCAATTCTCATCGAAAAAAAACACAAGTGCTAGTCGTGACCCCTCCGCGTCGCGCCAGGGGCGCGGATCAACACTGTTTCGCAATTAGTTAGAGAAAATTATTTTTCGACCCTATTGCTCTTAAATTTGGTCGAGACCATTTTCCCACTCGATTTTCCCTGCTGATCGCAAATTTGGTCTCAAACTTCCCGTTAGAGCTTTGGAAGATGTGTTGTGCTCACGATTACATTTTAGGGGCATTTCGATAATTTTATGGGGTGTCACATCATCTCTCCCTTGGGAATTGTTGTCCTCAAATGATGAGTACAGGTAGAATAAAACTCGAGTAGACTCAAAACTCATCTTACCCCTCACTCGGGAACTCTCGAACTCTCAACTATCCATCAATTTCTACATTTCTACCTTAGACTCAAGAATGGAAGTAATACATCAACTCCAGAAAGCAATTTCAATAACGTTAATGATAGGGACATTACCTTCAACATCATTGCTATTTGGCATGAATAAGCGCGGGTATTTGAGTTTCATCGCTTCCTCAACTTCCCACGTAGCTTCCTCAACAAATTGGTTCCTCCAAAGGACTTTGAAGGAGGTTATCTCTTTGTTCCTCAGCTTACGAACTTGTCGATCAAGGATTTGGACAGGAATTTCTTTGTAAGATATACTATCCTTCACTCCGGTACTCTCAATAGGAATTGCCAAGGCAGGATCTCCCAGACTCTTCTTCAGCATGTACACATGAAACACCGGGTGAATTCTATCTAACTCGGAAGGCAAGTCCAACTTATAAGCCACCTTTCCAATCCTCCTCACAATCTGATACGGACCAATATAACGTGGACTCAACTTCCCCTTCCTACCAAACCTCATGATACCCTTCATGGGTGACACCTTCTAGTACATCCAATTATCCATCTCAAACTCTAAGTCTCTTCTCCTCACGTCGATGTAAGACTTTTGACGACTCTGTGTTGTCTTCAATCTTTCTTCGATGACTTTTACCTTCTCCATAGACTGGTGAACAAGATCAGGTCCGATCAATTCAGTTTCACCAACCTCAAACCAGCCAATCGGTGATCTACATCGTTTCCCGTATAATGCCTCATAAGGGGCCATCTGAATACTGGAATGGTAGCTATTATTGTACGCAAACTCAATCAATGGTATATGGTCATCCCAGTTTCCCTTGAAGTCGATGACACACTCTCTCAACATATCCTCCAAAGTCTGAATGGTATGCTCTACCTGTCCATCTGTCTGAGGGTGAAATGTTGTGCTTAGTGTGCTTTTGTACCCAATCTCTTTTGGAAAGATCTCCAAAATTAAGAGGTGAATTGATCTCCTCTGTCCGAGATGATAGACAAGGGAACCCTATGAAATCTCACAATCTCACGAATGTATAGTTAGGCATACTCCTCAGCCATATTAGTTGTCTTGACTGCCAAGAAGTGGGTTGATTTAGTCATCCTATCTATAATCACCCATATCGAATCATGATGCTTTCGAGATCTTGGTAAGCCAGTAATGAAATCCATGTTGATCGTCTCTCACTTCCACTCAGGAATTTCAAAGTTCTGAGCTAGGCCACACGGTCTTTGATGTTCAACCTTGACCTGTTGACAATTGGGACACTTAGAGACAAATTCAACAATGTCCCTCTTCATTCCATTCCACCAGTAGATTTCTCTCAAGTCGTGGTACATCTTAGTAGAACTAGGATGAATGAAATATTTGGAGCTATGAGTTTCGGCTATGATCCTATCTCGAACGCCGTTAACATCGGGCACATACAATCTTTCTTGATACCTCAACACCCCATCTCCCCCTTTGGAGAAAACCATCACCTTCTGCTTGTGAATTGCTTCTTTCAATTGGAATAAGACAATGTCTTGGTCTTGTTTTTCCTTCACTTCTGACACTAAGGATGAAACAGGCTCATTCTGAACATTGACCCCACCTTTATTGTTCTCCTCAAGTTGCATCCCAATCGAGCCAATCTATGAACTTCCTTAGCCAATTCTTTCTTCCCTACCTCCACATTAGCAGTGCTACCAATAGACAACCTGCTAAGAGCATCACCAATAATATTAGCCTTAACTGCGTGGTAGAGAATGCTCATGTCATAATCCTTGAGCAACTCCAACCACCTCCTCTATCGCAGGTTGAGCTCTTTCTGGCTGAACACGTATTTGAAGCTCTTGTGGTCAGTGAACACGTCCACATGCACTCCATAAAAATAGTGATACCAAATCTTAAATACGAATACTACTGCAGCCAATTCAAGATCACAAGGAGGATAATCATTCTCATGGATCTAAAGTTGCTTGGAAGCATAAGCTATCACCTTTCCTCTATGTATAAGCAACAACCCAATCCAACTCCGGATGCATCACAGTATACCACAAAGTCTCCCATCCCGTCAGGTAGTGTCAAAACTGGTGTTGTAGTCAATCTAGTATTCAACTCCTGGAAATTCTTTTCATATTCCTCAAACCACTGAAACTTGGTCTTCTTCTGAGTTATCTTAGTCAATGGTGCTGACAAAAAAGAGAAGCCCTCAACAAACCTACGGCAGTCGCCTGCCAAACCCAAGAAGCTTTTTATTTTCATTTGAGAAGTTGGTCTTGGCTAGTTCTTAAACGCTTCAATTTTCTGAGTATCTACCCGAATACCATCTCCCGAAACAACATGGCCTGAGAAAGTCATGGACTTGAGCCAAAACTCACACTTTGAGAATTTCACATACAACTCATGGTATTTGAGCATTTGCAAAACCACTCTACGATGATTAGCATGATCCCCATCATCCTTTGAATACACCAAAATATCATTAATAAATCACGAACATATTAAGATACAGTCTGAATACCCTGTTCATCAAATCCATGAAAGATGCAGGTGCATTTGTCAACTCGAAGGACATGACCAAGAACTCAAAGTGCTCATACCATGTCCTGAAGGCTATCTTAGGAATGTCACTTTCCGTCACCTTCAACTGATGGTAACCCGATCTGAGGTCTATCTTGGAGAAACAAGTAGCACCCTAAAGTTGGTCAAATAGATCATCTATCCTGGGAAGAGGATACTTATTATATATGGTGATCTTGTTCAGTTTTCGGTAGTCTATACACATTCTGAGAGACCCATCTTTCTTACCCACGAATAGAACAGGAGCACCCCAAGGTGAGACACTAGACCTTATGAAACCTTTCTCTAACAAGTCTTTCAATTGTTCTTTCAATTCTTTCAACTCTGCGGGGGCCATTCTATAAGGTGGAATTGAAATGGGTTGGGTCTCGGGAAGAATATCAATCCCGAAGTCAATCTCCCTATCAGGAGAGACTCCGGGCAGATCATCAGGAAACACCTGAGGAAACTCATTCACAATCAGGATTGACTCAAGAGTAGAAGATTCAACATCATCAGACTTAACTCGCACGATGTGGTAAATACAACCTTTGGAGATCAACTTTCTGGCTCTAAGATAAGAAATAAACTTGTCCTTAGGTGCAACAGAAATCCCTTTTCCACTCTAAAATAGACTTATTAGGAAATTAGGATTTAACAATTTGGGTTTTACAGTCAACAGAAGCATAACAGGCATGTAGCCAATCTATGCTCAGTATCACATCAAAATCAACCATCTCAAATTTTACTAAATCAGCTAAGATGTCTCTATGATAAATGGACACTACACAATCCCTGTAAACTCTCTCAGCTATGATAGACTTACCCGTAGGAGTGGAAATAACAAAAGGTTCAAGCAAACACTCTAGAAGAATCCAAAATTACTAGCCATATAAGGGGTCACAAAAGACAAAGTGGCACTTGGATCAAGCAATACATAACAATCAAAGGTAAAGACTCGAAGTATGCCCATAACAACATTTGGTACAGCAACCTGATCCTATCGATTACCTAAAGCATAAAGGTGGTTCGTCCCCCCTCTAGTACCGTAGTAGTACCTCTTTGTTGATTGTCAGCTGGGTGTACTATGGAGGATTGTGGTTTGCTACTCCCTTCACCCCGTCTCCTCTTCGGACACTCAAACTGGAAGTGACTAGCTTGTCCACATAAATAGCAAATATCTCTCCCCACACGACTCTCACCCAGATGAAGCTTACCACACTTGTCATAAGGAGGCTTTCCCCTCGCACATTGGGTCACACTAGCCTGAGATTGTGCACCTTGAGCCCTATAGTTTTGGTAACTATGAGATTTCTGATCATACTTGTTTGGCTGAACGGGCGCACTCACTACAGAAGGTGCATGATAAGATGATCTTCTGGAAGTAGGACTTGTCCCCCTTATTCTGCCTCTGCTGGCTAGGCTCATGTCCTGCTGACTTCGCCTTTTTATTCATCTTCTCTATCTCTCTTCTTATCCTCCTATGTCTGTTGAGCATACACCATGATCCTGGAGATATCTATGCCAGGAATCAACAAGGCTACCTTGCACTCTTTCTGCACATGTCTGCCCAAACCAGACACAAACTTCCTCATCCTGGCCCTCATGTCTTAAACCATCTCCATACCTGGACGACTTAATAAACTTAAGGTTGTACTCCTTCATAGTCATCCCTCATTGCTTCAGATTCACAAACTTATCCACCTTCACCTCCCTCAACTCTTGAGGGAAGAAGTGGTCAAGGAGGGCAGTCTCAAATTCCTCCCATGCTGCATGCTCTGCACTCTCACCCCTACTCTCCTCCTACTGGTTGCACCAAATATTAGCAGCGTCCTTTAGCTGGTAAGATGCCAGCTCAACTCCTTCAACCTCAACAGCATGGACAGCTTTCAGGACCTTATATATTTCATCAATAAAATTATGCGGGTCCTCCTCTGCCTTCGACCCCGTATACACTGGTTGGTTCATCCTCAAGAAGTCTCTAAGTGTGGTGGTAGTTGAGGGCTCCTGTGAGCTAGAGGTCGGAGCTTGAGAACCTCGGTTGTTACCCTGGAGGCCACCAACTGAGTCAGTATGGTGATGGTTTCCCTAAACTCTACCTCGGTAGTGGGAGCTGGCTTGAGCTGAGTAGGGGGCGCCTATGGGACCTCAGCAGTCCTAGCAGGCCATCCCCGTCTCCTTGCCTCTGGCTGGATTGGGCCCTCAGGTTGGGTGTTCTCAGCAGTTGGGGCTGCGGCATCTCTCTGAGCGACTGTTCTCTTTGGTGGCATTTTCTGTAAACGTATAACGCATGAGTTAAAATGGGATTTCCATAAAGTTAAACTCTATCGCACGAATCCAGATCATAGAAGAAGGGTAACACTTCCTAATGTCCTATAGCCTCTCGCTTATGAAGTGTGGTGCACAACAGACCCATAAACAAGACTCTACTAGACACGGCTTCATAGACTCTCTAGGACATTCGAACTCTGTGCTTTGATCTCAAGTTTGTCATGCCCCGGGAGGGTATCCTAGACATAGCTGGTACTCGGAGACTATTGCTAGACCCTAAGCGAACAACCTAGTCTCATCGCAGTCGTTCAATCCATTCATTTGCAGAAGATATTAAGAAATTTATAAAAAACTAGCAGTGGGCTATAAGACTATCACAATCACTATCATATAGAGTACGAAGGAAAGAGGAACTCAATTGCAATAAGGAATGTGGAAAACAATCTCACCATCAACTATCAGTTGTCTATGTCTACGAAGCCTCTATAGTTATCCTCTAAGAAGATACCACGACAGGTCATGGCTATCACAATCCAATGAAATCACTCAAAATAGATAAAAAGTTAAATATGTCCTCTAAAAGCAAGGGAGGACTCACCAAGTCTCAATCTGGGGATCTGTGAACCTCAACGATTAGCCTGCTGAAGTCTTCTATCTACAGAATCTGCATCATAAAATAATACAGCGCCAACGGGGCATTAATATGTTGAATGTATTGTATGTAAAATGACCTAAAGTGAAATAATGTAGGCTATACAATATAGAATAACATCAGCTCACGAATCACTCAACTTCAACTCAGAGTAAGGAACATGACTTTATCACATCACTATCCATCAAGACATCCCACTATCACATCAATCTCAGAGTACTATCAATATGAAACCTATCTAGGAGTTTTATAACCGACAATGACCACCTGTGAGCTAGTGACAACCAAGAGATGTCGTTGCCACATCCGCCCAGTACCTTGTGAGGTAAAGAACGAGTCTGTCGGGGATCCCAAAAAAGTCTGTCAAGTCCTCTGCGGGACAAAGGAAGCATCCGTTTTCACGGTCCAATACTCTCCTACGCTGGTCACGTGGTTAATGAGTGAGAATGGGACTCATTCTTGCCCATTTCGATACTAATATTCCTCACAGGACTCGACATGCTCATAAGTCTACCAATTCATCAAGAACTTTCATCACCCAGCCTCTACAGGTAGGAACACTCACCTCATCTCATCATCTATCAACTCAAAGAGTAATATCACCCCTTCAAAGCTAAGGTTCAACCTCATTTAGACTCTAAGAACACTAATTCCATCAACTTTAGCCATAAACATACTCATCTCAAGACCCAGACCCGCAACAATCAATGCAGTCAGGCAATCAAGGCTCTAGACATTACTCTTACGTTCATTCTTGAAGTCTTTAACAGAGAATTCATGTTGGGTAAATACATAATCACACAATAATACATGTAAACAGTTAATTTAAAATATGATAATCATCACTTTAAGATATTATATTGAAATTAGAGATAAATTTCAAGAAAATCTTCAAGAATTACAACTCAAGACCTATCAACTATCAATTTCCAACTTACTACGTTCATTAGGGCACATGGGAGAACAACCTCATGTTCCGGGTAGCCTTTACATATCTGGGATGAAGATTGTACGAATCTTCAAGGAAATTGGACCCTAATTCTCAATCCTCGAAGCTTTCTTGATTTCTCTCTTAGGAACTCTTACGTAGAAACTTAAGAAAAATTGGGTTTTTGAAACCCTTAATTGACAATATACGACCTTAATAGTACGTTATAAGACTTACGATAGGGTGGGGAATGACCAAAAGGCCCTTATCGAGTTAAAAGAAAAAAAATTAAATGTAACACCCCATACCTTATAATATTAGTATAATTCAAAGGAAACATGACATGAAGAGGACAAATTGACGCTAAATTTTAAAAGTGTGTGAATCTCGTGTTAATGGGCTATACGTCCGTCTAACGCTTAAGGGGATCGAGGATATACATGTTTTGCATCGAGTTAAGAAGGTTATGACCTTAAAATAAAGTGAGAGAATTGAGGTGCTTGTAGGACTTAGAAGCTAGTAGGTGAGTCAGCTACTTGCTTAGCTCAAGTTGGTGA
>JAPFFP010046218.1:0-11123 GCA_026153255.1 Solanum medicagineum
ATTTGGTAGGTCATTTAGGCTAAAAGTGGGTTCACTAAAAGAACAAAGGCCTAAGATCCTTTCCAAATCAACCACATGATCAAACCAATTTTAGAGTAACAAGGCAAGTACTGAGTTCATACAAGATGCATGAAGGCAGTAAAATAAGCTCACAACACGTATGGCATTGCACCCACAATCAAGTATAGACTCACAGGTCATGCTTCAAGCCTCAAACTTACCTTTATATTATCAGAACAAACCTCACCAAATCACCAAAATCATGAGTGCATCAATAATCAAAATCTCAAAAATTTTGATGGTACCCAATTTTCCAAATAATTCAAAAAGCATTTAAAGACTATGTATATGACAATAGATAAACTACAATGAATTTACACACTATCTACACTACCTAAACATGCTTGTTCAATAGAAAATTAAACATCCACAAGGAAAAAGAATCACGGCAAGAAAACCTTGAGATCAAAAATAGGGGAAGTTATGGACTCGAGTCTACTCAGACTTCACCTTAATCAATAACTTCCCACACCCCACCAAAATAGAATAATTTTTCCTCAAAGTACAAACACATAGAAGAGGTACAAAGGGCATACCTTAGGTTGCCTCCCAGGAAGCGCCTGATTTATTATCGCGGTACGACAGGAAGCTTTTGTGCTCATGCCTCTTTAAGGTCCCTGTCTTCCACTATCTTGATATCTTCCATGTCACCCATGTATAATTTGAGCCTCTGTCCATTGACTTTGAAATTGTTACCATCCCTGCTTTCTAACTTAATGACTCTATAACTCAAAATGGGTATGACTCTAAAGGGCCCCATCTAGTTAGATCTGAGTTTCCTAGGAAACCACCTCAACCTAGAGTTATAAAGCAAGGACAAGTCCCCTGAAGCAAATTGGCTATTTTCAATTCTGCGATCATGTTGAGCTTTCATTCGCGGCTTGTAGGCGGAGCTCTCATATGCATACAGCCGAAACTCATAAAGTTCATTTATTTGTATTAATCTAGATATTGTTGCTTCATTCTAGTATAGATTCAGCTTCTTCATTGCCCATTGTGCCTTGTGCTCAAGCTCAACTAGCAAGTGACAAGCTTTCCAAACACCAATTGAAAAGGGGACATTCTGATTGGAGTTTTGAAAGCTGTGCGATAGTCACATAAAGCATCATCCAACTTCCTTGACCAATTAGTGCGATTAACACTCACCGTCTTGGATTAGATTTGCTTTATTTCCGTATTTATACTTCTATTAGCCCACTTGGTTGGGGATGGTACGGGGTTGCCACTCGGTGCTTCACACCATATCTTTCAAGGAGAGCTTTGAACAATCGGTTGCAAAAATGAGAACCTCCATCGCTGATGATTTCACGAAGTGTACCGAACCTAGGAAAGATGTTTCTTCAAAAAAAATCGGTAACACTCTTACGTTCATTGTTCGGTAGGGCTACGGCCTCTACCCATTTAGAGACATAATTAACTGCAACCAGAATATACTTATTACCATGAGAGCTGACAAAGGGTCCCATAAAGTCAATGCCCCAAACGTCGAATAGTTCTAACACCAAAATAGGATTTATAGGAAATTCATGCCTTCGTGACGCCCCTCCCTCTTGTTGACATCTATCACAAGACTTTAAATAATAATGGGCGTCTTGATGTATAGACGGCCAATAGTAACCACATTGCAACACCTTGTAAGTAGTTTGAGCTCCATTGTGATGGCCACCCACCAATGAAGAGTGGAATGCTTCAGAAATACTCATCTTTTCAACTTCTGGGACACATCTACGGATGATCCCATCCGCACAAACATGAAACAGATATGGCTTATCCCAGAAGAACTTCTTTCCATCATGCATAAACTTGCGATGATGATGAGTATTTAGGTCAAGAGGCACTATATCACTTACCAAGTAGTAAGTATAGTCCACAAACCATGGTATAAGATCATGTAAGGCCGCCAAAACTCTCTCATTGGGTAATGAATCATTGATGTCAAGTCCATCATCAAACTTCACCATAGTTCATATTCCAATCTAGAAAGATAGTCTGTTTCCTGGTTTTCTGTCCCTTTCTGTCAATGACATCAAGATTGAATTCTTGCAAGAGAAGTACCCATCTGATCAGTCTTGGTTTTGCATCCTTTTTAGACATCAGGTATTTGAGCGTTGCATAGTCTGTGTGCACGATCACCTTAGCTCCCAACAAATATGAATGGAACTTTTCAAAGGCAAAAACTAAGGCAAGCAATTCTTGTTCGATGATTGTATTATTTTTCTATGCCACGTTTAGTGTTTTGCTAGTATAATAGATCAAATGAAGAATTCTCTCCCTTCACTTCCCCAACACCATACCTAGTGCAACTCCACTTTCATCACACATTAGCTCAAATGGTTGTGACCAATCCAGAGCCACAATAATGGGTGTCGAAGTCAACCTTCTTTTCAATCCTTCGAACGAGTGCATGCATGCATCAAACATAGTATCTTTCTCTAGAAACTTACACAAAGGTTGTGAAATCTTGGAAAAATCCTTTATGAAACGGCGGTAAAATCTTGCATGGCCTAGAAAGCTCCTGATACCTTTCACAGAAATTGGTGGAGGTAGTTTCTCGATAACTTTAAGTTTAGCATTATCCACCTCGATTCCATTGCCTGAAATTTTGTGACCAAGTACAATGCCTTCTTTGACCATAAAATGACATTTCTCCCAATTTAGCACCAAGTAACTCTCAACACACCTCCGCTGCACATCAAGCAAATGTAACAGGCATTCTTCAAAGGACTGGCTAACAACACTAAAGTCATACATGAACACCTCAATAATGCTTTAAACTATGTCCGAGAAGATAGACATCATGCATCTTTAATTGGAATATGGTTGGAGCATTACATAGTCCAAAAGGCATTCTCTTAAATGCAAAGGTACCATATGGGCATGTGAAAGTTGTCTTCTCTTGATCCTCAGCCGCAGTAACAATGTGGTTATACCTAGAATATCTGTCAAGAAAACAATACTATCCCTTCTCTACTAGTCTGTTAAGCATTTGTTCTATAAAGGCATTGGGAAATGATCTTTCTCAGTAGAAGTGTTGAATTTCCTATAATCCATACACACTCTCCATCCAGTGACCGGTCGCATAGGGATCAACTCATTCTTTATATTAGGCACCACTATTATACCTCCTTGTTTTGGAACACACTGCACTGGACTGACCCATTCACTGTCGGCAATTGGGTAGATCACTCCTGCATCTAACCACTTGATGATTTCTTTTCGCACAACTTCTTGCATTGGGGGGTTCAAAAATCTTTGATGCTCGATACTCGATTTGTAATCCTTGACCAATTGAATCTTATGAGTGGATATCCCAGGAGGTATGTTAATAATGTCTGCAATTGCCCACCCTATCACCCTTTTGAATTGCTTAAGAACAGAGACGAGGGCCTCTGTTTGGACTTCGTTCAAGTCAGCTGCAATTATGAAAGACAAAGTGCTATTCTCTCCTAAGTATGCATATTTCAGATGTGAAGGTAGCACCTTTAACTCTAACTCTGGTGGGACTTCTACGGAAGGCTTCCAAGGTAGCATTTCCCTGTTGTACAAGTCTAATTCTAACCCGGCCTTTCGCCTAGGACCAAATGGCGCCCCAAGAGCATTCACTGTTTCCTTATAATTAGATGTGTTATCATCATTGAAATTCATCAACACAACTGCCAAAGGTTCAACTCCCAACCTCAACTCAACCGGGATCTCCACTTCGTCATCCTCACTAATTTTGGTCATTGATACAACTTGGAACTCACAACCTGTTCTATCTGGCTGGCCCACTTGAAACACAACTGCCTCTTCACCAAACCTAAAGGTAAGATGACTCTTTTCCATATCATCCAATACTCTCCCTATGCCTAAGAAGGGTCTCCCCAAGATGATAGGAGCTGCAAAATCAACTTCACAGTAAAGTATAACAAAATCTGCGAGAAATATAAACTTGTCTACCTTGACCAAAATATCATAAAGTATCCCCATAGGCATCTTGACTGCTCTATCTGCCATCAAAAATTGCACCTTTGTAGAAATAAGATTGCCCAAACCGAGCTTGCTGAATATAGCAAGAGGCATTAAATTGATTCTGGCTCCTAATTCACATAGTGCTCTTGCAAATGCAATTTCCCTGACTATGCATGGTATTGTGAATGCACCCGGATCTTCACTTTTCTACACCAAAGACTTCATGATGATGGCATCGCACATTTGAAAATTTTGGGAGAGGTCTTAGCTAACTCTGTGCTTCTTCTTAAGTAGATCTTTCATTCATTTTTCATACCCTGGTATCTTCTCAAGAGCCTTAACTATGGGGACGTCCACTGATAAATTCTTAATCACCGCCAAAAACTGTTCAAAATTCTCTTCCTCTTTTCTCATCCTGAGTCTTCGAGGAAAAGCTAGTAGGGGCCTTGGAAAGATTTTATATTTCATTGGTTGCTTATTTGTGTTGTGCACTTCAGTCTTCTCATTTAACCCCTTTCTGCGGCTTTCATCTTCAACCATTGGCATAGGAGGTTCAACAATGCTTTTGCCACTCCGAGTCATTAGTGCCATGTAATGCCCTTCGTGCTTAGGATTTTGAGCCATTCTGCTTGGTAAACGTTCCCTTTTGGCATTGGCTCTACTGCGAAGAAACTTGACCGAATTGTTGTTCCAGTTGTTTAATTGCCATTGCGTGAGACTCTATTTTCTGATTAATGCTTGAAATATCCATCTTCATTCCTTACAAAGTCTCATCGTGGTGATCGGCTCTCTTCAACAACTAGTCAAACATCTCTTCGAACCTAGAGTAACTAGACCCGGCATCACGGTTGTGAGCTAGCATATAAGGACTATTCCTGTAGCCATCTCTTCTTCCCCATTCGGCATCTGGAACTCTGTCTCTTTCATAGTATCCACCCCCGTTGTCTCTATATGCCCCATTACTGTTAAAGTTCCGACCTTAATTCCCAGACCCTTGCCTCCAATAGTCTGAATTAGGCCCTAGGGGTTTTTTTGGAAACCCACCGCTTAGTTTCTTACAGAGCATGCATCCTCATCAATGAATGGATTTTCATACACAGGAGTCTTTGGAGGTTGATGGGTTATTGCTTGAACACTTGCTTGGTTTTGCTTCAAAACCAAGTCCATGCTCATACGCAGTTGAGCAAGATGCTCCATGAACTCTTCATTAACTTTTTCTTGCTCACTATTGGTGGTAACCGCACAAGAACTCTTTGTTGCACCATGCTCACTCTAACCCCATGCTCTGTTTGTTTTCACCACTTGCTCCATCCTTGCGGCTACTAGCTCAAACAGTTGGTCAAGAAACACACCTCCCATGATCATGTTGGCACAAGCTTTGCTATTTTCATCAAGTGCTCTATAAAAAATTGCAACCAAAGCATCATCAACAATCTTATGATCGGGGACCATCCTTAAGAATTTGGTTAATCTCTCTCATATGGTACTCAGAGAGTCTCCAAGAAATTGCTCAAAGTTATTTATTTGGTCCTTGAGCTTCAGTTGCTTTGACCTCGAAAAATATCTCTCTAAGAACACTCTCTGAAGGTGTGCCCAACTTGTTATGGTACTCGGAGGAAGCTCAGACAACCACGCAGCTGCATTGCCAGTTAATGACAGTGGAAACACCCTCAATCCAACAGCATCAATAGAGATACTTTGTGTCCCTATGACACTTTTGCACACAAAGATGACATTTTGAAGATGAAGGTGGGGATCCTATGAAGGTAGCCCTGTGAATAAACCACGGGTTTGGAGAATCTATATCTGTCAATAAAGGAGGAAGTACTATAGCACCGATAACGTCCATGGCCATAGGTTCAATCAATACTGATTCTATCCATAAGCATTTTCATTGAATTCCCTGAGTTGTGGCATGTTATCCCTCAGTGGTGGATTCTCCTCTCTTCCCATATCATCATCATTCATATTTATCTCCTCCTCAACCGCAACACCTTCATTCACTTGAGCCATTCTTCTAAAAAGTTGATTGATCTCCTAATTAATCGGAACTAAGGGATCACCTTGGCTCCTTGTGTTGGGCATACAACCTAGCACACCCTGCAAGTAAAATCAAACAAAAAAACAAAAAAAAAAGGTAAAATACACGAGACTCTAGAAATTAACACTAGAACTAACTAATAGTGAAATCAAGTCAAAACCTAGTCGCATTCTCAGGCAAAGGCGCCATAATTTTTTATGATGTTCATGCTCCAATAAGAAATCGGTTGCTGTTAGCTATTAACTTAACCGAAGGTTAGCGTCGAATCCACATGGAATATAGGGTTTGACTATAAGAATTCACTATCGATCATTTCAAGTATTGATAAATAAAATCTCCAAATATGGGTGGGGTGGGGTTTGTGATTCAAGAAGAAAATAAAATAAACACTATACTACGATGCAGAAAAACACTCAATTTTAGGGACAACATGGGAATTGTGTTCCCTATTGTTTGTTGACTCGATTACCCTAGATAACATAAATACAATTAGAGATTCGCAGGCAGGACAGTAACTTAGGTTCTTCCATCCCTCTTGTGAAGGTGTAGGTCGAATTTCACCATGGCGGTTAGTTGGCTACCATGGTGTGCCAACTTGAAACGATCCCAAGAAGTGCCCAAAAACGTGCCTCGAAATGCCCAAAATTTTGATTTCTTTATATATAAAAATACATTTAGTTTTCTAAAATCTGACTTAATATTCTTGTTGAAGGGGTCCAAATTAGGGTGACAAGGGTCTAACCTCGATTTTAAAGAGACGATATCAATTTATGAAATTGCACCAGAGAGCTTTCTACGTAGCTTCCGCGATTTTGCCTATGCTGTCTATCTCTTATTACATTGCATTCCACATACTAATGCATACTCTATGCCTACATGATGTTACCCTATAGGAACTGAAGCTCATTTGGCCATCATCCACCTCCACGTGGCTAGTGGTATCCATTCAAGCTAGTTGGTGAGTCCTCCATTCTGGGGACATTGGTTTCATTTCCTATGCTATGTATTAAAGTCTATCTTTCATTTTTGGTATGGTTTGACTATGCGGGTGAGTCCAGTTGCTTGTCATAGCCCCCGCTAAAGTTTTATGTTAGAGGTGTTGATGGACATGTTATGTTTCTAAAATATGAACTTGACTCTTTGGAATCTTGATGTTATGATATGGAAGTTTCTCCTCAGTCCCAATTTCCTCTTGTTTACATTTATCTCTTATTGTCATTCTAATTGCTTCTGCAACTAAGGATGTGTAATGATATGTTATGAGGCTTGTTTGGGGTTCCTTCAGGTTCCCCATTCGCCGGTCACGTCTAGGCCCTAGGCTTGGGTCGTGACAGTGATCCTAATACTATTGTACCTCTTGATATTGTGGGGGTAGTTGAAGGCAACTTGACATATGAAGAAGCTCCTATAGAGATTTTGGATAGGCAAGTGAAGAGGTTGAGGAGCAAGGATGCTGCTTTCGTTAAGGTCCTTTGGAGGAACCAACAAGTCGAAAATGCTAGTTGGGAGGCCAAGAGGATATGCAAAAGTGATACCTTATCTTTTCCACTCCACTCAAGCCTAAGGTATTGATTTAAGTCCCTTATATGATCTCAATTCATAAGTTCAGCCCTCATATCATTGCATATTTTCATGTTTAAACTGATAAGTTCATGATGATTTTACACTTATGTTGAAATTTCTTAAATAATGTTTAAGTGCATTGTTGCATCCTTATGTGGGCTGAAATTTTCATGTTTGGATCTCTCATATACGTTTATTATACATTCAGGGATGAATGTTCCCAAGGGGGAGATATAATTTCCATATATCTAAAAAATCCATGGGTGATATCAAATATCCGACTTTATATTCTTCTTCAGGGCGTCAAATGGAGTGGAAAATGGGTCTAACCCCAATTTAACAGCAACCATAGCAAAATTTGAAAATCTCAAAAATGCGATTTCCAGAGACAATCTGCTCCCCTGGCGCGACGCACCAAGGGCGCGCTTCTGTGTATTTTTGTGCACTATTTTTCTATCTCGGTCCAATACTTTTGGGCCTTGGGACTAAGTGTCCCCATGCATGAAAATGCCTATACTTAGCATTATTTCACCCTCATATCATTCAAGACATTCCCAAATACTCACTCAAACACTTAGCCAAATATTTCACTCCTTAGTTCAAGTCTCAAAACTTATCTGGATCTCAAGGCTCTCATTCAATCTTCAAATCTCCATCTTCAATCTTCTTCAAGGATTCTTTGAAGTCAAGGTGTGTGGTCTTATTCATGGGTCCTTTCACCCATGATACCTAAACTCTTTTTAATCGAAAGTTGATTTACTCATGGGTCTTATCTATTATGAATTTCACTACACACTATGTTGGGGTTTCACGAAATTATGGTTATTTTAGCATGTTTTGAGCTATAAATCTAAGATATATTGTAATATTTGATGAAGGGATTTGATTTTAGGGTTTCACCACATATCTATTAATGATTTTACATTGAATTTTCTAGCATGATTTTACCCTTGAATTACATGGTATTACACTAGTACTACTCACCCGCCAAGTGTTTGATAAAATGTCCAGATTATGATTTCTTGAGGAATTGAAGGTCCAATGAATGTCTTATGAGTTAAATGACTATATGATGATGAAACGAACGAATGTATATGGTTTTCTTCTAAATAGTGTTGGAATGTGACCGTCTTACTCCGGGGTTGAGCGCCGGGTAACCATGTCGAGGGGTTTGAACCTTGATAACCATACCGAGGAGTTTGTACCTTGATAACCATGTCGGGGGGTTTGTACCTCGGTTACTAAGGGTGGTGGGATGATCCACCAACCATGTCTGGGGGTTTGGACCTTGATAACCATGTCGGCGGGTTTATACCTCGGTCACCAAGGGTGATAGGGTGTGAAGATTCACCAACCAATTGATGGGGTTGGTACCTCAATCACCAAGGGTGGTAGGGTGCGACGATCCACCAATATGATAGTGGTCTCTTCTTGCACATGTATTATGTTCTGTATAAGCATGATTTGCTACATAGCATCTCACATGCATACGATATTGTTATATGCTACTCGTTGCCTATGCTTATGCATTTCAATTATGTGACTTATATCTTGTTTCATTGCATCCTACATACTTAGTATATTAAAACATATTAATGCATACTCTATGCCTACATGATGTTACCCTGTAGGAAGCGGAGCCCCGCTTGAGCATCTCCAGCCACGTGGCAAGTACGATTTCACTCAAGCTTGTTTAATAGTGCTCCATTCGGAGAATATTGCTTACTGTCTCATGCTATGTTCTAAGACTACCTTTTTTTATGTAAATGTTGACTATGAGGGTGAGCCCAGTTGCTTTTCTAGGCCCCTTCCCTTATCTATGTAGTGGAGGTGTTGTTAGACATGTCATGTGTAATGTTATGAGCTTTGACTCTCTCTTGACTCTTGATATTTTTCATATGGAAGTTGTCCCTTAGCCCCGTTGTCCCTATTTACTATCTCTTGTTGTATTTTATTGCTTCCGTGACCAAGGATGTGTAATGATGTACTAAGAGGATTACTTGGGGTCCCTTCAGGTTTCCCTTGCGCTGTGGCACGTCTAGGCCCTAGGCTTAGGTCGTGACATTTCCAAAACCTCAACCACGTTTCATGAAGCGATTCCCCTTCAATTCTCTTAAAATTGTCCGTACTCCTCCTGAGTTTCACCATCTTTGAGGGAGAAAAGAGTCTTCTAGAAATGCATCGAGCAATTCCTCCCAAGATGTGATAGAATCATGCAGCAATTTCTGCAACCATCTCAAAGCTTCTCTAGATAAGGAAAATGGAATCAATCCTAATCAGATAGCCTCTTGTGTCACTCTTTTGAAGCTGAATGGTGAGAAAACATCTACGAAGTTATAGATATGCTCATGTGAGTCTTCATGAGCTAGTCCACTAAATAATCCTTTCTATTGAAGTAGCTGAAGCATTGTACTTGTAACATGGAAAACAGTTTTCCCCTCAAGTGGGGGCTAGCTAATTGCTCCGGTGCTGCCCAATTGGTCCCAGTAAACATCATTCAAATCATTTAGATTCCCCACATCATCACCATTCATACTTTCGTTAGTAATCATGGCTTCACTTATTAGAATCAAACCTAAACAACACCAAAGAAACAAAAAACAAGTAAGAAAGTTCAAACTACAAAAGCTTAGCTCAAGCAAACACTTCTAACTAGAACAAACACTTTCCTCGATAATGGTGCCATTTTTTTATGATATTCAAACCTACTTCTCTTTTGGAAATAGGGACAATCATTATCACCAAAATAACCCAACCAAGAGTTGATGTTGAACCCTGTAAGGAACATTGTTAGGGCTATTGTTGTCACTACCCAAAATTTGATCGCGACTAAATAAAGACAAAATAAAGCGGAAACCATCACGTCTTGTCATAAGGAAATCCCCAAAATATGGAGTCATAAGTACAAGAGTATCTAAAGTAGTACCAAAAATTAAATACAACTGTGTCAAAATAAAAATACAAGGTTGTGTAAAAATGTTTGATATACTGTCTGAAATCAAAATAACATAAGAAAATCTCTAAAATGCATGATGACTCAAAGTCGGAGCCTCACCGCCAAGATCTATATAGATGAAGAATGACCCAGCTAGAATGAATTAGCTACTCTGTGTGGGTCACTATGCTCGATCTGCAGCAAGGAAACAAAGTAGGGGGTGAGTATGCCAAAATGTACTCAATAGATTCAACCGACTAGTCAGGAGAAATCAAAACAAGTATGTAATAATGGAGAAATCCTAGTTAGTACACAAACATAAAATGCATAATGGTAAAATAAAGTATCCATAGTAACCCATGGCTCCGTACTGAGAGATGTGAATACGATGCATAAACTTATCAGTCCTTATGCAAAGTGTTTCACAACCTTGCCACCTGCTCATGGTTAAGAAACGTCAAAATGTCTCAACCTTTCCACCTGCTCGTGGTCAAGGGTATTATAAGGAGTCATCCTTTCCACCTTTCCGTGGTCAAGGGATTTATGAAGTGTGTGTGTGTGTGTTCATATATA
>JAPFFP010046219.1:0-11123 GCA_026153255.1 Solanum medicagineum
TCATGCTTTCAGTCTCGGCACAATATCAGAACCAGATACTCAAAAATATATGAATGCATCAATAATCACAACCTCTAAAATTTTGAGGGTACCTAATTTTTATCAAAACATTAAAAACAAATGTAAAAATTATAATGCCAATAGATAACACTCCTATGAATTTACAAATTATCTACACTTCCTAAAACATGCCGGTTCAACAGGAAAGTAAACATCCACAAGGAAAAAGAAGCACGGCAAGAAAACCTTGGGATCAAAAATAGGGGAAGTTATGGACATGAGGCTACTCAGACTTCACCTTAATCCATAACTTTCACCACCCCACAACAAGATGATACTTTGTCCTCAAAGTAACAAAAACACAAACTTAAGATGAGAAAATGAAAACATACATAGATATTTAAACATTAAAAAGAAATAATTAACAAGACTAATACCCAAAACCAAACATAAAAACATTATCCAACAAAAACATCCAAAAACCGACAGAGAAATAATATAGTCAAACACAAGGACAAAATATCCATAAAGCAAAGTAAGAGTTGGGGTCAAAAAGAAATCAAACATCAAAGTGTATCAAGCAATAGTCTCGGGCTGATATACAGGGTCCTGGGGCAGCCTATCCTCAATGGCTGTACCGGAAGTACCCTCTCTAGGTGGGCTGTGCTGTCTCGGTCTCTCTGAATAGCCGCCAACAAAAGCGACTCTTGCATCACCTCCTCAGGTATGGGCTCCTCCTCCTACCTCTGCTTCTTCGGGGTCAGCTCTAGGTCATCGTGCTCTAAAGGCCTCTTCCCACGAGTGTCTGGATGGTTGGTGAGCCAATCAAATGCCTCATCATCTACTAGTGCTACCTCTGGGGTTGGAATAGGGGCTGCTAACATCTGTAATATGTCGGCCTTGAATCTAGCCAACGCCTCAGTGACTGCACTTGTATCTGCAGGCCTAGCTCCCTCAAGCTTCTTGTGGACTCTAGTCTCCAACGCATTAACCCTGGCATCCACCGCTAGGGCTCGCTCATCAACCGAATCTTAGGCAAATGCCTTCATCCTCTCCTTGGAGTCCCGAAAGTCTGATCAATCAATGGTCGGACCTGCGCTGACAACTCACTTAGCCTAATCTCTACCACAGCAACCTTCATAGTAAAGCCTGAAAAGCAACGACAGAGAAAAGAGGGTCAACCTATAAAGAAGACATTGTTGGTGCTAGAGTGCTGAAGGATGGTGTAGACTCAATCTCAATGGCTAGTGTGGGCTCTGTAATGGCCGGAGTAGTGCCGATAGAAGCTGGAGGTAAATTTGGAAGCTGAGGCTCTACCGAGGATGGCTCTGGATAGCTGGACTGCTCGTGGTAAGGCGCCTAGGTTCTCATCAGCCTTTAACAGGTTAGGATCCATAGTGTGTGTGGCCTCTACATGCGGGTGCCAGTGACGGTCAATAGAAACACCTATTGCACTGCATAGTCGATGAATCAACACTGGGAACGGCAGTGAGGTGCTCGTCCGAGCTGTAGCCTCATGAATCTGCTTCAAAATTATCCGGGCCCAACCTATGACATAGCCAGCTAGAATTTTGGTCAACAGCACAACTCTCTCAAGGGTGATCACATTATCTATGAAAGTAGGCCTAATACGCCAACGGATAATGGACCACTAAAACTTGGCTCGAAATGAAAGGTATGCCTTTACTATAGGATTTATGTGGTTTGTGACCCACGTCGGCTCGACACCCTCCTTGCTGATTTGACTGGCTATCCACCGTACCAACTCTATCCTGGCCCCGATATCCTTCCTAGTCACCACTCTCCTCATTTTATCAATACGACTATCGTACTCCGCGATGGACTGAGGCATGGTATATGTAGGACCAAACTACACTCGTTGGATCATCTCCTCTGAGATATCAACTCTCTTCCCCCAAACTGTCACCACACGTAGCCTCAGTTGCTTAATTGGTCTTTTGTTCTTCGGCAGCCCCCCAGCGGAGTGTAGCAAGATACGCCGCATAGAACTCACGAACTAGGTAAGGGGAATATTTGCCCAACTGTTGTGTAGTCCACCGTAGTCCGTGCTCGTCCAACCTAGCATCCAATCCAGGTACTCTATCTAATCCTGAGGCATTCAATTTGGGCTCCTCGTGGAATTGGCGGACCGACTTGCCTTTCCCTTTATTCTCTAATCCCTGATATATTTCCTTCATCTCAGGGATGCACTATCTGCGGTAAGCTGGGGGTCGGGAATGAACCTCCTCCTGCGGAGAAGTGCTCTACGACTCTGACTCAGAGCCTGAATGTGAGAGGATCATCTGTGGCAAGCTGCTATTTGACCCGACACCATTACCTTGTTCTCCCTCTTCTTCAAACTAAGAGGAACTACTGACTTCCATGGGCGTCTCCGCTGCAAGTGCCCGAGTCTGGGGTCTATTAGCCTCTGGATCTACCCTGACTCTATGGACTTCCACAGAGCCCTCGGATTGTTCAATTGCGGAGGATTCATCAAAAAACCTCCATTAGAGAGTTCTATTTGCATGTTTATCCTTAGGAGGAATTTTATCTGCAAACAAACTATGAAGCGATGTGTAAGTTCAAGATGTTTGATCTATTAAAACACATAATCACAGAACATGAAACAAAAACAATTAAAAAGGAAATATGCAGTGATGCAACTGCAGGTTTTCAGGTAGGAGTGCAGTTACGACTCGTAGGGTGACCTACAAGTCGTAAACTACCCTTGCAGAACCAGTTGTGCCTTCAGAAATACTTTCTAATCGCAGATATACGAGTCGCAGTCTGTCTTATGAGTCGTAGTTTTGGTCTCGAACCTATTTTCAGAAACATTTTCAAAGCATAGCAAAGCTTACGAGACCCTCACTACGAGTCGTATGTGGATCTCTTATGGGAAACATGAAGGAACTATAGGTGTCTAATGCTTGCTACGAGGGTCCACTACGACTCGTATAGAACTTACGAGTCGTAGGAGAGCCTTATAGCTTAGCACAGATGTCACCTGTAGTGCCTATATTTTCCCACACAAAGCACAAATAACCTACAGAGTTCAATTCAATCAGGCACATCAGAACAAGACAAAGCTAAATGGCACATAATCAATTCCATACTAGCATTGGAAATTTAAAACAACCATTATCCCTAAGAGTCGAAACCATTTCCACATTTTGTCAAGCACACCGAACATAGAATACTTTGCAAACTAATACTTGACAACTACAAAACACTCGAAGGGATGCAATTTCCACACATAGCAATTCAATCCAATCCCAATTGTTCAAGCATAGGCATCACACCACACTACCTAAATTTCAATTCAGACAACTATTCAGACCATAAGTGAGCAAGAATTATACATCACATACCAAAGATCACAAATTTCGTACTCACAATCACCCACTAAGAATTTCAATAAGGTTCAAGTCACAACTCAACTCTTTAAAAGCCTAAAAAACCTAGATTACAAGTCTAGTTCAATAATCAGTGTATGGCATGCTTAAACATGATCAAACTAAACTTATACTTATATAGGGAACAATGCTCATCACCAAAGATTGAGAAATTAAATCAAAGAGCTTACCAATCAGATTGAGAAGTGAACCAAAGAAAAGAGGAATGAAATTCGCGTCGAAACTCAAAAGATTGATACCCTCGCCTTAATCTTCGTCGAAAGATGACGTGGATAGATGGGATTTTGGTCGAAAAAAGAGTTACAGAGTGAAAATCAGGGTTTCCGTCGTCTTAGGGTTAAGCAATTGGAAATTTGGGGTCAAAAATGATTTTTACCCCTTATATAAACAAACTGGGTCGACTTTAAAAAAGTTTCACATCGGGGCTACAAGACCCCAACTACGAGTTGTAGGTCGTATGACTCATAGGTCCCAGTCTCGTATCAACCTCAACACTTGGGTAAAAATTAAGAATCATACTTGGGCACTATGAACCCCTCTTACGACTCGTAGGGTGTCCTACAAGTCGTAAAGTTGGCTTGTAGTGTATATGCCAGCTTCAGATACTCGCTGATTCTCTCTACAATGCATGACTACAAGTTATAGTGAGGACTACGACTCATAGGTCTAATCGTAGAGGTTGCTCCAAATGTCATTTTCAGATCTTCAGTTCTTCCATTCTCACCTGCAACTAAATCTCAAAACACAACAATTTCAAAAATATTACAACTGTATCAATGTCTTCTAATTTAAAATAAACAGCTACTCTAACACCCTAAATTTCAAACAAACAAACAATTATCAAAATGCTTGGGTTACCTCCCAAGAAGCGCCTTGTCTAATGTTATGGCTCAACTTTGTCATCTTCATTCATCAACTTTCATCGAGGGTCTACACCTCGCTCTTGCACTCATCTGGGTGTTTCATGGATTGGTGAATATTGAACACAACTTCTGCATCATTAACCTTGAACTGCAGTTGACCTGAATCCATATCCACTAGGGCTCTTCTAGTGGCCAGAAAAGGTCTCCCCAAAATGGTGGTCACCTCAAAATCAACTTCACAGTCAATGATCACAAAATTCGTCAAGAAGATGAATTTATCCACTTTAACAAGCACATCCAAAGGGATTCCCTTCGGCTTTTAATGGTTTAATCTGCCATAAGCAAACTCATTCTTGTCGGGGTAGGAGTACCAATGCCAAGCTTTTTGAATACAGTAAGAGGCATTAAATTGATGCTAGCTCCTAAGTCGCATAATGCTCTTCCAAACTCAACATCACCAATGGTATAAGGGATGGTGAATGTACCGGGATCCTCTCGCTTTTGAGCAATGCATTAAGTCAGAACCGCACTACATTGTTGAAGTTCTTGCAAGAACTCTTGTCTCAAAGTGTGTTTCTTAGTGACTAAGTCCTTCATATATTTAGCATAACAGGGCATTTTCTCCAAAGCTTCTAGAAGAGGAATATTGATGGAGAGTTGCTCAACATCGAGAGGAAGTTTTTGAACTTTTCCTCCTCTTCCTTTCTCTTAAACCTTTGAGGGAAAGGAGGAGAAGAATTGGGAATTGATTTCAATTCTCATGCTCCCTTATCTCTTCTTGTTGCATCCCAACAATCTTCGGATCTTCTCCCTCAACCAATACTTCACCAACAATGCCCTTCTCATTAATTTCATCCACAATTACCGGCATAGGGGGATCTATAGTACTCTTGCCACTCCTATTCATCACCGTCATGCAGTGCCCTTCATTCTTTGGGTTTTAAACCGTATTGGTTGGTAGGGTGCCCTTTTGGCATTGGTTCAATTGTGAAGACACTTGCCCAAATTGTAGGTAAAGTTGTTTAATTGCCACTGAGTGAGACTCTAATTTTTGGTTAATACTTGAGATATCTGCTTTCATTCCCTTTAAAGTCTCATCTTGATGGTCGGCTCGTTTCAACAATTTTTTGAACATATCTTCGATCCTGGAGTTACTTGACACGAAATCACGGTTGCGAGGAGGCACATAAGGACCATTCCTATAGCCCTCTCTTCTCCCCCATTCTCCATCTGGCACTCTCTCTCTCATAGTATTCACCCCGGCTATCTCTATACATCCCATCAGGGTGAAGTTTCGATCATGATTCTCGAAACCTTGCCTCCAATAGTCTGAATTGGACCCTTGGGGGTTGTTCCGGAAACCTGCAGCTTGGTTGCTTACAAAACATGCATCCTCATTAAAGAATGGATCATCATAGACTGGAACCTTCAGAGGTTGGTGGGTGATCGCATGAACGCTTGCTTGGTTTTGCTTTAGGACCAAGTCCATACTTGTGCGAAGTCGAGCAAGTTGCTCCATGATCTCTTCATTTAACTTTTGCTTGCTCATTATTGGTATTAACTGCACAAGAAGGTTTCATCACACCCTGCATTCATTGGCCCTATGCTCTATTTGTCTTGACCACTTGCTCCATCCTTGCGGCTATCAATACAAAAGGTTGGTCTAGGAACATGCCTCCCATGATTGTGTCGGCGCAAGCTTGACTATTCTCATCAACTGCCCGATAAGAAATTTCAACCAAGGCATCATCCATAATATTATGATCAGGGACCATCCTTAAGCATTTGGTGAACCTTTCCCATGTTGTGCTAATAGAGTTACCCGGCAATTGCTCAAAGTTGTTTATTTGGTCCTTGAGCTTCAACTTCTTCAATCTTGGAAAATACCTTTCAAGGAACACTCTCTAAAATTCGGCCCAACTTGTGATCGTACCCGGAGGAAGCTCAGACAACCATATAGCTACATTGCCAGTCAATGACAGTGGAAACACTCTTAAACCCACAACATCAAAAGAAAGGTTTTGCAAACAAACACCACATTCTGAAGATGATGGTGGAGATTCTCCGAAGGTTAGCCCTGTGAAAAAACTGCAGTTTTGGAGCATTTGGAGCAATCCACTCGATACCGTAAACTTGGTATCTACCGGTAAAGGAGGCAGTACTATAGCACCAGTAGCATCCATAGCCATAGGGTTCAATAGATATTGATTCCATCCATAAGCATTTTCATTGAAGTCCCTGAGTTGTGGCCTGTCACCCCTTTGTGGTGGATTCTCCTCTCTATCCATATCCTCATTTGTATGCATATCCTCCTTAACCACAACATCCTCATTCACTTGAGCCATTCTTCTTGGTAGTTAATGGATCTCCAAATTTAGTGGAGCTAAGGGATTGTCTTGGCTCCTCGTGTTGGTCATACAACCTAGTATACCCTGCAAATAAAATCACACAACAAAAACAAGAACAAAAATAAAGTACAAGAGACTCTAGAAATCAACACTAGAACTAACTAATAGTGAAATCAAATCAAAACAAAGTCGTATTCCCTAACAACAGCGCCATAATTTCTGATGATGTTCATGCTCTAATAAGAACGCAGTCATTATCAGCAATTAAC
The DNA here is from genome assembly GCA_026153255.1 of Solanum medicagineum. Classification (NCBI taxonomy): domain Eukaryota; kingdom Viridiplantae; phylum Streptophyta; class Magnoliopsida; order Solanales; family Solanaceae; genus Solanum; species Solanum medicagineum. The sequence goes on from JAPFFP010046219.1 coordinate 6,894, forward strand.
CTAACCAAGGTTATCCATAAGGAATACAGGGTTTGACTACAAGACTTCACTACTAATCATTTCTAGTATTTATGACTACAATCTCTAAATGGGTAAGAGGGGGGTTTGTGATTCAAAAACAAAATAAAATAAACACTAACTATAATGCGAGGAAATACTCAATTTTTCGGACAACTCGAGAATTGTCTTCCCCATGGTTCGTTGACTCAATTACCCTAGATAACATAACTACAATTGGTGATTTACATGCATGATGGTAACTTAGGTTTTTCCCGCCCTCTTATGAAGGTGAAGGTCGAATTTCACCATGGCGCTTGGTCGGCCACCATGGCGTGCCAACTAACCATTACCAATAGTCCCAGTCAACCTCCCCTTGGTTCGGTTTGATTGATTAGATGAGAACACATTAATTGAATTTTATCATTTACTTTTCTTTTCCTATTTTTCACTACCTTGGTCAGGATAGTGATAGTAGGCGGGGTTCGGTGTTGGCCACCACCGAACAACAATAAAAATGAAGGGATATAGATAATACATGCAAAACCCCAGTCATTGAGATACAAGAAACCTAGGTTATTTCAAGTCAATATACCCATGGTTCCCACAACCCCAAGTTGTGGGTGCTTAGCTACTTTGTCTAAAGCAAAACACATAAGAATGCACATGATAGACATAGTTGAGAGTGTTACCAACAACAATGAAGAAAATAGGCACCACAAGTTGCAAACCCACAACCTTGATTGATCAACAATGAGTACAAGGCAAGATTTGCAATCCCCAAAATGGGTTTTCCAAAAAGAGAACAATAAACTACTCTAAAAACTAAGAAAAAGATTTAAAATGTAATGGTGTTTTGTCTACTGGTCGACCACTTCACAAAAACCTAACTTAAACTATATATAGTATTTACAAAACCACCCTAGGAATTATGTAGAAAAGATAGCTGGCAGCTGATAAGTTTTGCAGTTATGCCTCGTAAGATGACCTACGAGTCGTAGTCGGGGTCTCGTAACAGGTTCTTGGAATCTTGAATTAAACTGGTACGACCCATAGGTACGAGTCGTTGCTTGGGGTACGACTCGTATGTATGTTTCATAGTCTTGGTTTTCAGTTTTTTGGTCCAATATTTTGGCTCTTTGATTCTTGGTGCGAGTCGTAGTGTGTCTTAAGACTTGTAGGATGTCCTCGTAGGAGTGACCTTCATTGGTAGATTTTTGAGTTTTTGGTCTTTGTTTCCTGCTATGACACACACCCTACGACTTGTAGCTTAGACTACGACTCGTAGGTGGGCTCATATGGTGTACGCTTCAGCAAAATCTGCAACTTTTCTTTAAAATCATGCTAACCTAACTTTTCTGCAAGATTAACCCAAAAACACATCAAAACTAAAAAGTCGCTTTAAGAACTCACAAAATCTCTTGTTTTAGGCGTCAAATGTATTGTATTTTGACAACACATTATGGTTTCGAGGGCAATCTACCGCCTTATGCCCCATCTTCCCAGAATCATAACAAGCACCGGTATTTCTCAAACATGGGCCACCATGAACCTTACCACACTTCGGAAACACATCAATAGGAGCCACACCCCTTACACCTTGGGCCCTCGGAAGATTATTTGCAACCCTTTTATCAAATGCATGAGTAGGCCTTTGGCCTTTGGTGGAACCGGCCACTCATTTGGAACTTACCCTCAAAACGGGCCCTCATAGATTCATGCCCCCTTCTCTTCCTCAATTTCTCCTCTTCTATTTGTTTTGCATAGATCATCAATCGTGATAAGTCCATGTCACTAATCAACTTGGTGGACCGGCATTCTTCATTAACCAAGTCGGAGATACCCATAACAAATTTGTTCATTCTCAACCTTGGGTTGACAATCAAGTGAGAAGCAAACTTTGAAAGTTGGGTGAACTTGAGGGTATACTCCTTCACACTCATAGACCCTTGTCTCAAATTCATAAATTCCACCAACTTAGCTTTCCTAAGTCCAAGGGGGAAGAACCTATTAAGGAAGGCCACCTTAAACTCCTCCCAAAGTACCACATAGCCAACTCCTTTCTCTTCCTTCCATTGGTTGTACCATATTTGTGCTATCCCTTTGAGTTGGTAGGCCGCCAACTCCGCCTTATCCTCCATCCTCACACCCATGATGGACAAAATTTTGTAGACCTTATCAACGAACTCTTGGGGGTCCTCACTCACCTTTGACCCATGGAATTCCTAGGGATTCATTCTCATGAAGTTTCTTAACTGAGAGGCCGGTGTATGACCATGAGGGGCTTGGGCCCCTTGGTTGGCTTGATTGGCCTCCACTTGTGCAAGCAAGGTGAGAGCATCCCTAAGCTCTCCATTAGTCAGTTGTTCCTCGGATTTGCGGGCTCGTCTTCCCCTTGTATTAGGCATGATCTAGCATAACGAAGAACAATCATTAGGGGGAAAGCTTACTTCAAATTTATAGCACAACTTAGAACATGAAGAAGGGAAAGATTTCCTGGAACATCTCATAGACTCCTACTCATAGTTGTGGTGCACAACACAACCATGAATAAGACTCTAATCAACGTGGTGTATTGGACTCCAAGGATCTAGCAACCTAGTGCTATGATACCACCTTTGTCACGACCCAAGCCTAGGGCCTAGACATGACCAGTGAATAGGAAACCCGAAAGAACCCCAATCAAGCCTCATAGCATATCATTATACATCCTTGGTCGCAAAAGCAATTAGAATGACAATAAGAGATAAATGTAAACAAGGGGAAATTAGGACTAAGGACCATCTTCCATATCATAAACATCAAGAGTAAATAGAGTCAAGCTCATAGCATAGATACATAAATGTCCAACGATACCACTACTACAAAGATAAGAGCGGGGGCCAAGATAAAGCAACCAAGCTCACCTTTATAGTCAATATATAAGTCAAGAGAGAAGGTCTTAACACATAGCAATAGATCATAAGTAACATCCCCAGAATAAAGGACTCACCAACAACCTTGATAGAAGTCATACTAGCCATGTGGAGGAGGATGATCAAGCAGTACACTAGTACCTACATGGTGACATCATGTAGGCATAGAGTATGTGTTAGTACATTTGAATGTACTAAGTATGTAGGATTTAATGCAATAAGAGGTGGGCAACATCATCAAAATGCATAATGATAAGCAATGAATAGCATACTAACAATATGACATATATGAATGATGCTCGAAGTAAAACCATGCTTATATAGATCATGATACGAGTGTAAGGAGTGACCGTTATAGTGCAAGCCAAGGCCTACCACCCCCTTAGATAGGCGCATGAGGTACGAACCCCTTCATGAGGTTGATGGAGTACAAATCGCCCACCGAGGTTGAAGGAGTACAAACCCCTCATCAAGGTCGATAGAGTACAAACCTCCCATCAAAGTTGATGGGTACCAACCCCCAACAAGGTTACCAAGCCTAACACCCCCCGAGGTAGGCGACCAAGGTAACAACTCCTCAATAGGTTATCCGGGCCTACAACCCCTCCCCTCCCCGAGCTAGGCTTGGTCATCCGCAACACTATATAGAGATAATATCATATATATACACACTCCTTTTATCATCATACACATACATTCCTTTTCATCATCATTTCATCATCATCTCATCATTATTAGTCACTCAACTCATAAGACATGCATTGGACCCTCAATTTCTCAAGAATCCATAACCGAAGATTTTATCAAACACTTAGAGGGTGTATAATGCTAGTGTAAAACCATGCAATTCAAGAATGAAATCATGCTAGAAAAAAATCAGTGTAAAGTCATCAAATAAATACTTGGTAACACCCTCAAACAATATACATCAAGATCCTTCATCAATTCTCACCATAGACTTTAGCTTCATAGCTCCAAACATAGTAAAACAGTCACAATTTCATAAATCCCAATATAGCGTGCAGTGAATTTCATAATGAATAAGATCCATGAATGAATCAACTTTAAATCATGCAATTTTTGAGTAAAAGAGCTTGGGTATCATAGGTGAAGGGAACCTATGAAAGAGACCCACATACCTTAGCTTTGGAGATGAACTTGAAGAAGATTGGAGATGGAGACTTGAAGCTTAAGAGAAAATCCTTAGATTCAGAGAGGGTTTTGAGACATGAGTCTAGGAGTAAAATATTTGGCTAAGTGTTTGAATGAGTATTGGGGAATGTTTAGAATGATATGAGGGTGAAAAATGGTTAAGTAT
>JAPFFP010046220.1:0-11122 GCA_026153255.1 Solanum medicagineum
TTTGGCATGAAACATAGATCCCTCCTTGGCACATAAAGGCACTTACCAACTCCGACACAACTATTAGTTGTGTCTCCACTCTTTCACTTGTTTATGTGCTCCCATACATAGTCACCTTCAAATCTGCATACATACGTGGATACCAAGTCACATGGGTTCTTGTTGCTAAATAAAGTTTAAGAGTTGTTTCATCTCATACGCATTTCATTATTTGTATAACGTACTCTTTTCATTGTCATCTTGTCTTGTATGATTATCTACATGTCACATGCTACATCTATAGTCCTGCAGCTCCAATATTATGACCACCAAAAGAATTATCGCAAAGGTAATTGAAAGGTAAAGTATATTGTTTATTGATGGGTCATAACCCGAGCGCTGGAAGAATCACCTAGCCAGGGTCGATCCTATCATGGGGGGTAGCCCAAGGGGTCAAAGGAAACGCCTAGCTAGGGCCGATCCAAATATAGATTTACCACTGATCAGCTTGTCATTTGTATTACTTGTTGTGCACAGATTACATAGTAAAGGTAAAGTAATAGAAAGAACATAAAGTACATGATCACACAGTATAAGTAAGGGTGGTCTCTTATCGTACACCAGTGCATAGTTTCGTTTGAGTTGTTACTTCATATACGATGTTTCCTGCCTTACATATTCAGTACATTATCTGGTACTAACGTCCCTTACGGGGGACCATTATTTCATGCTGCAGGTACAGGTGTCAGCAGATCTCCCCAGTAGAAGTACAGGATATCCAGCTGCTGTTACCAAGCTCCAGGTTGCTTCGGAGTTTTATGTGTCTAGAGCTTATATTTTTGTGTTGTATAGTTAGCAAAGGCAGGGCCTGTCCCGACCCTTGTCAGATACTTTTCCTTACCTAGAGGCTTTGTAGACTATGTAAATTAAAGTGTGGTCATGTCTCGTACTTTAGACAACGTGGTCCCAACGGCCTAGCAATATGCATTTCCTTTTAGGTTGTTATCACTGTTTATTTTTTCTTAAAGGCATGTCAAATAGAAATCCCTAATAATATGTATAGAAAGCGCATGGATATAGGTTGATTCTCATGAGCCTTATCAGCAATGGGTGCCAGTCCTCCCTAATGGGACTTTGGGCGTGACATTCCTAGTCTGAGGAGGAGGGTAATGGAGCCTGAGAGTAGTTCACCACAAATGACCCCCACACATACCGAGATAGATTCTGAGGAAGGGTCACAAGACTAGCAAGAGGAAGTCCAACCACAGCCGCCAGCCAACCACAGATGGTGTGTTGCAGGAATGAAAGAGATAAATGACTAGGGGCTAAAGCCAAAGGGTCAGGGGAAACTAGTTTTGACAATTCCATGAGGTGTCTAGGCTGAACGATTGTGGGCTGGTAGGGTGCTAGGGTTAGAGGAGGAGATAGACACGGACTAAGATGAACTACACAGCAGCTGGACAAGTATGCCCCTTACGTAGTCTGTGAGTTTTATGTTGCTTACCTTGCTACACTTCGCTGTGGGCTTCCAAAGAACAAGAAGCGGATCGAGCAGCCTAGATTATGAGTGGTGCCAGTCCGGGGTCAGGCAGTTCCTATTTTAGAGGAGACTATTTGACAGATTCAGTTTGGGCCCACCTGCAGAGTGCCTCTGTCCATTGGAGATTACGATGGTCGCATTGAAAAAATTAAGAGAGCAGTGAGTGAGAAAGATATTGGGGCCAAGACTTAGATGATATAGTGGATAGCCAGCCAGATATATGAGGAGGGGTTTGAGAGGACGTGGGTTACAAACCACGCAGATCCGATAGTGAAAGCCCACCTCCCTTTCCGGGCCAAGTTTTGGTGGTCCATTATCCGTTGGTGTATCCAACCTACCTTCACGAATAATATAATCACCTTGGAACGAGTTGTGTTATTAGGCAGCATTATAGTTGGTTATGAGAAAGATTGGGCCCGAATTATCTCTGAGCAGATCCACGAGTCCACTGTTCGAACAAACACCTCAATATCATTCCCTATTTTGATCCATCGATTATACAGTGTAGCAGGTATTCCTATAGACCCCCACTCGGACAAGCATATCGAGGCTACACGCACTATGGCTCCTAGCCTAATAAAGGCTAATCAGAATCCTGGTGCCCTACCTCGTGTAGCTCCTTCAGATATCCCAGACCCATTCTCGGTTGAGCCTCAGACTTAGGGTTCGACTCCAGCCCCTACCAGCACAATTCCAGCCACTGCAGAGCCTACGGAAGCTATTTTGACTGAGTCTACGCCATCTTCCAGCACTCCAGCACAGCCACATCCATATTACAGTTGATTCTCTTGTTTCTGTTGTTGCTTTTTCGGACCTGATGCATAGGGTGGCTACAACAGAGTCTAGTTTACAAGCTTTAGTAGCTCAGGTCAGACCATGGGTCTGCCAGACCATAGGGTCTCAGAGGAGATGATAAAGGTATTCACCCATGATTTTGTAGATGAGAAAGTTAGGGTGGTAGATGCTAGAGTAGATGCATTTGAGGCGAGAATCCAGCAGAGGCTTAAGGATGCTCGGCCTACTGACTCGAGCACAGTGACACAGGAGTTAGCCAAATTTAAGGCCGACTTATTGCAAATGTTAGAAGCCCCTATTGCAGTCTCAGAGGTAGCACCGACGGGTGATTAGGTGCTTGATTGGTTAGCTGACTACTTGCATGCCCATGGGAAGAGGCCAAGCGAGTATGATGACCCAGATATGAGCTACAAGAGGCCTAGACCTGATGACCCATCAACCCCGGAGGAGGAGCCGATACGAGAAAAGGTGGTGCAAGAGTTGATCCTGTTGGTGGTTATACAGAGAGATAGGGAGCAACAGACTTCACATGGTAGCTTACGTACAACTACAACCCAAATTGTTAAGTAGGAGATCGTGTCCCAAGACCCTACTGACCAGATAGATACTAGTGCTTGAGCACCATGATGTTTGGCTTTTGACCCCAGCCTTTGTCTTTTATATATGGATACTTTGTTCTTTCTGTTAGACAATATTTTTATTATATTGGTTTTTGGATTTGTTTAAATATTTTTATGTTGGATGTTGTTTTGTACTTATAATTTGGATGTTAGTTTTTGGTTTTTAATATGTGTGTGTGTGTATATATATATAACTCTATGTTTTCATGATTGTTTTTCATTTATGTCTTTACTTTGAGGACAAATATTCTATTTTGATGGGGTGTGGGAAGTTATGGAATAAGATGAAGTCTGAGTAGCCTCGAGTCCATAACTTCCCCTACTTTTGTACCAAGTTTTTCTTGTCGTGATTCTATTTCCTTGTGGATGTTTAGTTTTCTGTTGAACCAGCAGGTTTAGGTAGTGTAGATAATGTGTAAATACATAGTAGAATTATTTTTTGGCATATACATAGTCTTTAAATGCTTTTTCATTGATTTGAAAAAATTAGATACCCTCAAAATTTTTGAGGTTGTGTATATTGATGCATTCATGCATTGGGAGTATCTGGCAATGTTTGTTTTGATAATGTGAATGTAAGTTAAGGATGGAAGCATGACCTGTGAGTCTATAATTGATTGTGTGTAAAATGTCATTGTGTTGTGAGCTTATTTTGCTGCACTCATGTATCATGTATGGACACAGAACTTGCCTTATTACTCTAAGATTGGTTTGGTGATGTGGTTGATTAGGAAGGGATCTTAGACCTTGGTTCTTTTAGTGAGCGCACTTCTGCCTAAATGACCTACCAAATGAGTTAATGAATCTTTTGTTCCAAATGTTTAAGCTTCTCATGTACTCATCTTTCTTGACACCTTGCTAGCTTAACCTTGTTTGATTAAAACACCTTGATGTTGGCCCTAGTCTATCCTTTAGCATGTGAACCTCGATTGAGGCTAAATGCCTATGTTGAGGGTGGCTACAAATTATGGCCCTAGTTTGGGGAATAGATATTGTGCACTTCACCTCAGGCTAAAAGCCTAAGTTGAGGGTGGCCCTTATTATGGTAAAGTAATAACCATGAGGTGGTTAGTTGGGAAATAAAGAAAGACATGAAAACATCATGAGCCCGTGGAGGAAAAAGAAAAGAAAAGTGCCTCGAATTGAAGGAAATAGCAAAAATGTGTTTAAAAATAAGGCACAACAGAAAAAAAGAGAATGAAAGCTCCTGGGGAAAACTTGAAACAGGAGAATATGGGTGGATTTAGTGAAAATAGTCGGGTTATGAAGGTAAAAGTGTAGATGAACATTGTTCAAGGATATGTTTTAGTTACTACTCGCCTAAAATTCCATACCAAAGCCCCCTAAACGTATGTTACAAGCCATTAAGTCCTAAAGTGATCTAAATCTACTTTGTCACCAAACCAGAAGTCGATTACAGAGGCAAGCCTACGGTGTTGGTCATTTTGCATGAATTTCAATAATGAGAGTGAGAATACTTGCATAGTCCCTGAATTGTAAATGTCTTTTGAGTGAGTAAGAGGGACTTCTTTTCTATGAGGGCATTTGCACTACTTGATTAGCATATGACTACACCAGCGATTGTGGATGGTTGATGCTCCTTAGCATATCATAGTTGTGTTGCCAGATGTATCTTTGAGTTCTGTTTTACTTAGCAGCTTTGCATTCTTGTTTTGAAAATAAAAGTTTGGTACCTAAATTAGAGTAAGTGATGTATATGCCATTAGTGTAGCTGCTATGTGTTTCTCATTGTCTGCTAGATTAAGTCGTCGCTTGAAGACATGCAACAATTCTAAGTTGGGGTGTTGATTTGCTGTCAAAAGACAATACATTTGATGCCTAAAACAAGGAACTTTATGAGTTCTTAATGCGACGTTTTATGGTTGTTATGTGTTTTTGTGTTGTTATTGCAGAAAAGGTAGGTTGGAATGATTTTGGAGAAAAATTGTAGGTTTTGCTGAAGCCCAGGACAAACGAGCTCACTTACGAGTCGTAGCATAAGCTAGAGTCATAGAGTGATCTCATAGCAAGAAACAGAGACAAAAAATTAGAAATCTGCTAAGTGGAGGTCAGCCTTACGAGGCCATCCTACAACTCGTAGGTCTTGATATGACTCGTATAGGTGGACTTGTAGCAGGAAATAGAAAGCCAAAACTTTTGACCAAAAATTGGAGGCCTAAACTACGAGATGAGCATATTAGTCATAGTTCAAGAAAATGTCTCGTAGCAGTTGAGTCCAAAATATCAAGAACCTGTTACGAGATCCCGATTATGACTCCTAGGTCACCCTACGAGTCGTACCTCGAGGCATACTAGCTGTCAGCTGTCTTTTCTGTGTAATTTTTAGGGTTATTTTGTAAACACTCCAAATACTTTAAGTTACGCTTTTTAAAATAGGGGAGGAGATTGCAAATATTGAATATCATCTTTGAATATACTCTTAAGAATATTTTTAGGGTTTTATCTTAAATTTCGTTTTCCCTTGGAAAACCCACTTTTGGGGAGTGCAAATCCCATATTGTGTGGTGGTGGCCAACACTAAACCCCGTCTACTATCACGATCCCGACCAAGGTAGTGACGAATAGGAAAAGAGAAGTGGATGACGAGATTCAATTGATGTGTTCTTGTCTAATCAACCAAACCTGACCAAGAGGTGGTTGAGTGGGACAATAGGTAACGGTTAGTTGGAACACCGTGGTTGCTGACCAAGCACCATGGTGAAATTCGAACCTTCGCCTTCACAAGAGGGCTGGAAGAACCTAAGTTACCATCCTGCACCTATTTCCTATTATAGTTATGTTGTCTACGGTAATTGAGTCAACGACCCATGGGTAACCCAATTTTCATGTTGTCCCTAAAGTTGAGTATTTTCTCACATCGTAGTATAGTGTTTATTTTGCTTTTGTTCTAGAATGATAAACTTCCGCCCCCCACCCCATTTAAAGATTCAAGTCATAGATACTCGAAATGATTGATAGTGAATTCTTGTATTCAAACCTTGTATTCCCTGTGGATTCGACCCTAAACTTCGATTAGGTTAATTGCTAATTGCGACCTCTTTATTATTGAAGTGTTAACATTGTCAGGTTCTCAATGCTGTTACCAGTATATTGAAAATCTTTGACTTTGATGTATATGCTTTGATTGATCCTAATGCGACTCTTTCCTTTGTTACCCCTTTTGATGCTAAAAAGTTCCATTTTGAACCCCGGTTGTTGCATGAGTCATATGAAGTGTCTACTCCAATTGGTTCCTCTATTGTTGCTAGAAAAGTTTATAGGAGTTTCCCTATTTACATTTTGCATAAGTTATTGACTTGTGATCTTTTTGAATTAAGCATTGTAATTTTGATGTCATTCTTGGGATGGATTTGTTGCATGCCTACTATGCTTCTATTGATTGTAGAATCCATAGGGTCAAATTTCAATTCCTAATGAACCCGTCCTCGAGTGGGAAAGTCAAGATATGGTGGTCAAGGGGTGGTTCATCTCTTGTGTTAAAGCCCATAAGTTTCTCTCTAAGGGGAATCTCTACCATCTAGTGTAGGTTAGGTATGTGTAGTCTAAAGTTCTTCCTATAGAGTCGGTTCTGATTGTAAATGAGTTGATGTCTTCCCAGATGACCTTCCCGGTGTCCCTCCCGAATGGGAGATTGATTTTGGCATAGATCTTCTTCCGGATACTCAACCCATTTCTATTCCCCCTTACCGTATTGCCCCGACGGAGTTAAAGGAACAATTGAAAGATTTGTTGGAGAAGGGATTTATTAGGCCTAGCCAATCACCTTGGGGTGCAAAGCAAGACCTTGACCCTGCCTTTCTAGAGTTGAAGGCTTTAATGAGAGATGGTAAGATGGACGTTTTCCCTCAAGGGGAGATGGTGCCCTTTGGCACAAAGGTAAATTGTGTGTGCCTTGTGTTGATGACTTCAACGAGAAGATTCTTAATGAGGCTCATAATTCTTCCTATTCTATTCACCTCGATTCTACCAAGATTTATAGAGATTTGAGGGAAGTGTTTTGGTGTGGTGGCATGAAGAGAGATATTGCTAACTTTGTGTCCGATTGCCATAATTTCCAACAAGTCAAAGCCGAAATTCAAAGGTCAAGTGGCCTAGCCCACGATATAGAGATTCCTACATGGAAGTGGGAGGAAATTAACATGGACTTTGTGGTTCGATTGCCTAAGACTAAAAAGCATTTTGACTCCATTTGGGTTGTGGTTGGTAGAATGACAAAGTTGGCTCATTTCCTACCGTTTAAGACTACTTATGGTGCCGAAGATTATGCTAATTTGTACATTCATGATTTGGTTACATTGCATGGGGTGCCCTTGTCTATCATATCAGATAGTAGTGCTCAATTTACTTCTCACTTTTTGAGGTCTTTCCAAAGAGGTCATGGTACAAAGGTAAAGCTTAGTATGGCCTTTCACCCTCAAACAGATGGCAAAGTTGAAAGAACTATCCAAAATGTTGAGGATATGCTTAGAGCTTGTGTGTAGGAGTTGAAAGGCAGTTGGGATGATCATGTTCCACTCATTGAGTTTCATTACAACAATAACTATCATTCTAGCATTGATATGGCTCCTTTTGAGGCTCTCTGTGGTAGACGTTGTAAGTCCCTTGTTGGAAGTTTGAGGTAGGGGAGATGGCTTTGTTGGGTATGGATTTGATTATGGAGGCCATGGAGAAGGTAAGGTTGATAAGAGAAAGATTGAGAATAGCCCAAAGTCATCAAAAGTCCTATGATGATGTTAGGAGAAGGGAACTTGAATTTAAGGTTGGTGATTGGGCCTATTTGAAGGTCTCACCCATGATGGGTGTGGTTCGTTTTGGTAAGAAGGTCAAATTGAGTCCAAGATTTGTTGGTCCTATCAGTTGGAGTTACCCAATGATATAAATATGGTTCATCTGGTATTTCATGTGTCTATGTTGAGGAAGTGTGTGGGAGACCCAATTACCATTGTGCCTCTTGATGTTGTGGTTGTTGTTAAAGACCATTTGACTTATGAAGAGGTTCCAGTAGAAATTTTGGATAGACAAGTGAAGAGGTTGAGGAACAAGGATTTTGCTTCCGTCAAGGTCCTTTAGAGAAATCAATAAGTTAAAAGTGCCACATGAGAAGCCGAAGTGGGCATGCAAAAGCGATATCCCTATTTCTTCCATTCTACTAAAGCCTAAGGTACTAATACTAAGTCTGCTATGTTATTTCAAGTCTTATGTATCAGCTCATGCATGCATTCATGTTTATGTTGAGAAGTTCATAGTGATTTGACACTATTGTTGAAATTTTCAAATGATATTTAAGTGCATTGTTGCATTCATGTGTTGGGCTGAACTCAACTTGATTATTTATTTCATGTACGTTTATTTGACATTCGGGGAAAAATCTTCCCAAGGGGAAGATATTGAAACGCCCCAAAAAGTGCCCAAAAATGTGCCTCGGAAACACCCATAATCATAATTTTCAAATATCTCCAAATCCGTCCGTGATATCAAAAATCTGACTTTATATTCTTGATCAAGAGGAAAAATTGAGTTGAAAATGGGTCTGAACCTGATTTTTGAGCAACCATATCAAAATTTCTTTTTCCCAAAAGTTCCTTATCTAGTGTCGATCCGCACCCCTGGCGCGACGCTGCCAAGGCATGGAGACATGTATTTTTTTTGTTAGTTCAATGTTTCAGTCCAAGGCTTTGAGGCCTTGGGCCTAAGCCTTCCCATGTATAAAAGCATCTATACTTTGTCATTTTTCAACCCCATATCATTCATGACATTCCCCAATACCCTCTCTAACACTTAGCAAAATATTTCACTCAAATTCAAGTGTCCCAAACTCATTTTGGATCTTAAGGAATTCACTGAAGTTTGAAGTTCTCATTCCAATCATCATCAAGAGAATCTCCAAAGTTGAGGAATCAGAGCTCTACTTGATTATCCTCCCCATCCACATGGCTAATACTATTGCTTGAAGCAAAGTTTTGTGATTCTTCAACTCCCAGGACGATATCTTTGATCTTATGTTATGCAAAGACTCTGTTTCTTTTATTTTATCCTTTGACTATGAAGGTGAGCCTGGAAACTTGTCTTGGCTCCGCTCAAATTCTCTGTGTAGAGGTGTTGTTGGACAAATTATATAATGATGCTTTGATCTTGACTCACTCAACTCTTATATGTTTGTTAAGCTATCAAAGACTTCCCTTGGTCCCTTAACCTTATTTGTATTCTCTTATTGTTGTGTAATTGCTTCTGTAACCACGGATGTGTAAATGATATGCTAAGAGGCTTGTTTGGGGTCCCTTTGGGTCCCCATTTACCGTGTCACATCTAGGCCCTAGGCTAGGGTCGTGAAAAAAAGCCTTCTGCAATTCAGCCCAACTGGTGATCAAACTCTGTAGGAGCTCAGATAGCCGTAGTGTTGCATTGTCTATAAAAGATAATGGGAAGACACAAAGTCCTACAACATCCATAGACAATCGAACTCTGTGGGAGCTCAGATACCCATAGTATTGCATTTCCTGTAAGAGACAATGGAAAGACACGAAGTCCCATAACATCAATAGACAGATTTTGTGTTCCCATTACACTCCTACATACAAATGCAACATTGTGTAGATGGCTATGAGGATCCTCCAATGGTAAGCCCGTAAATAGCCCATGATTTTGCAGCACTTGAAGTAACCGACTCAAGACTACAAAATTTGTGTCAGCCGGTAATGGGGACAACAAAATAGCTCCATTCACCTCCATAGCCATAGGATTCAGCCTTTATTGATTCCACTCATAAGCATTGGCATTAAAATCATGTGTTGTGGAGTAGTGTCCTCAAGAGGAGGTGGGTTCTCATGGTCAGCATTTGCATTGTAATATTTTTTAGAGATGCATTACCTAGGTTGTTGGCGTTATCATGGGCCATTCTCTTAAACATTCTCTTGATCTCTAGGTCAAATGGAGTCAAGGGATTGAGAAACGACCCCAAAAAGTGCTCGAAAATGTGCCTCAGAAGTGCTTGGAATCATAATTCCATATATTTCAAAATCCATGCGTGATATAAAAAATTTGATTGCATATTTTGAGTAGGGGGCTAAATTTAGTGGGTAATGGACCTAACCCCGATTTTAGAGCAAACGAATCACAATTTCAATTTCCCGAAAATAATATTCTAGTGAAGTTTCCGGGCCCTGGAGTGACGCGCTAAGGGTGCGCCTCAGGTAATTTTTTCTGTGCATTTTTCCTGTTCAGTCCAAGACTTTTGGGTCTTGGGCCGAAGAGTTTCCATGCGTGAAAATAACTATACTTAGCCATGTTTCACCTTTATATCATCCAAGACATTCCCCAATACTCTCTCAAACCCGTAGACTAATATTTCGCTCAAAATTGAAGTGTCCGAATCTCTTCCGGATCTTAAGGAATTCATCCAAGCTTTAAGTCTCCATGAAAATCATCATCAAGAAATTCTCCAAAGCTAAGGTATGTAGGTTTCATTCATGGGTTCCTTTCACGCATGAAACCCAAGCTTCTGTTTTTACCTAAATTATATGATTTCAAGTTAATTTACTTATGGGTCTTACTTATTGTGAATTAGACTATGAACTATGTTGGGATTTCATAAAAATTGTGGTTGTTCTATCATGTTTTGAGCTAGGAATCTAAGCTCCTTTGTGGGATTTGATGAAGGCTTTTGATGTATATTGCTTAAGGATGTTACATAGTATCAATGGATGGTTTTACATTGAATTTTCTTACATGATTTCATTCCTAAATTGCATGATTTTACACTAGTACTACACATCGGCCAAGTGTTTGATAAAATGTCCAGTTATATTTTCTTGAGGAATTGAAGGTCCAATGCATGTCCTATGAGTTGAATGAATCTATGACGATGAAGGAATTGTATGTATGTGATATTCCCCTATATCATGTTGGGAATTAACCATGCCCCACTGAGGGGGTTGTGAGCCCGAGTAACCATGTCGGGGTTTGTACCTTGATAACCAGGTTGAGGGGTTGGTAACTCAATCACCATGGGTGGTAGGGTGAGACGATTTACCAACCCTTTAAGGGGTTTTTACCTTAATAACCGGATTGAGGGGTTGGTAACTCAATCTCCACGGGTGTTAGGATGAGATGATCCACCCACCAATTGAGGGGTTTGTACCTCAATAGACTATGAATTCTATAATGATCG
>JAPFFP010046221.1:0-11122 GCA_026153255.1 Solanum medicagineum
TCCAAAACCCATTAATTAAACACCGTAACTTATTTTCATTAATTTACACAATAATCGTACTAGTTTCCAAATTTACGGTTCGCCCCAATAATATTAATTTACGGGGTCTAACAGTATCACAATGTATCAGCTGCCTTGCCACCCAACTTGTGATCAAGAGATTCAAAAATAGTTTCACCATTCACAGTTTTTCAAAATATTGTGACATGTGGTATGAAGATATTTAAAATGAATATTTATTTCAAATAAATTGAATAAATAAAAATGAACTAAAAAATATTTAAAAATGGCACACAAAAAATAAATAGTTTCACGTGCAAGAGTGAAATAATTTTGATGCCAAATTATAAGCTTTTGAATCAAAAGGCTTCCTCACAGAAATAAATATATTAGCATATTTGTTAAATTCATAAATCATAAGAAGATCATGAAATGTTTTGAGGCAGCAAAAAACAAAAAAAAAAAAAAAAAAAAAGAAAGAAGAAGTTTGAAGAAAGAAGTAAATTAAATAAAGCATTGCAAATAAACTTAGAATGACCGGCTTTTGTACTTTTTTATTGGGAAAACTAGTAGCTATTCAAATCAAACTATTTATATTTATATACATCTTTATATTTTGTACTTTTATATTATTAAAATTTTGTCCTTTTAATATTAAAATTTGTGCGATGACGTCATGCTGACATGTATGATATACCTATAGGGTATACATATACCAACAGGGTATCACAGATGATTAACTTAGTCTTATATGATATCGATATAGTATAAATATACCGACAGAATATATAACAAAGTATATAACGAATATATGTTCTACGAATTTAGAGTTTAATAATTTTTTTATTTGTTTCTTAAAAAATAATCATATATAACAATTGGGTATCAATATACCGTTAGAGTATCACAAAAAGACTGAGTTCATTCTATATGATACCACTATGATATATATATGTACTGCCAGAGTATATTTCATAATATTTTTGCTGAGATCAGCATGACGTCAACATGCGAAATAAAAAGGAATAAGTGGGTAGAAAGATAAATAGTTTGAGTAATGAGTCCACTAAGGGTAAATAGTTTATATTTGGTATATTAAAGGTAAATAATTTCAAATTAGGTCTATTTTGTGTACTTTTTCCTTTCTTATTTGAACCTTATCAATAGTTCTAAAGAGAAGCTCATACCAAATGGGTCACACCAAATGAGCCTTACAATGCGCGATCCAAATTTAGTCGGGACTCTACGGATTTCAGACATTGAGTGGGAAATCAAAGAAAAAAAAAGTCCATGCTTTACTATTTAATAATAAATCATGTCCTATGATAGAGACATGGGTTCCCATTAAATATTTTTATTTCTCATAAATGCAGACGTGGGTTCTTAGTCCTTTCTATAGTATTTTCCATTTGATTGGACATAGTTAAATACCTTTTTTAATTCTCACATGACTTTACATGATAAAGTTTTTAGTCAAATCCATAAAAATAGTATCGGTGACCTTAACATTTTGAATAAATCCACGAAGAGATTATATTTTGCATCTAGAATATATGGGGTAATATCATTGTCAAATGAAGTGTCGATATCGAGTATAGAAAAGCCTAAAAGAACGATTCAATAACGAAATAATGTTTGGAGCATGCAAATTATATATGGCAAAAATATTTGTAGGTCCTTTTTTATTAGCAGGCAGAGTCAAAAATATTAGCAGGCCCTTATTAATTATATGAAGTTGAAAAGTATAAAAGTGGTTACGGATCCGGATGATAGCAACGAATTCATCCAAATCTCTTTGATAAAAAAATTATTTAGCATATATAAAATATTTTTAAAATATTTTATATATATATATATATATATATATATAGATAGATAGATAGATAGATAGATTGATTTTAAATTTTCTAAACATAAAATTGTGATTGGCTTAGCGGTGGAGGCGCTCAAAATTCATCTTAAGGGTTTCAAGTTTAAATCTAAAACCACTACCCAAATTATTCTCCCGGAATTGTTGTGCCTGTTACACAGGCATATAAAAAACTTCAATTTCTCTATATAAATATAGAATTTTAATCAATATTATTAAGTTTGATCGAATTCATAATTTGTATATTAGCTTTGCTTCTAACACTACTCATCGAACAATTGAACTGGCTTTATAATAAATTCATAAATTATATTTTCTCTATTCATTTTTACATTTATTCTGTCAAGTACAGAGGTTAAGAAGTACTAAATGATAGGGATAATTTTACCAAATCACATTTTAAATATAATAAGTACTATGTCTTAAAAAATAAAATAGAGAATGATTATAATTAATGATAAGGGCAAAGATAAAGGGTTGAATATCTTTGTTGTGCAAGTTTTTCTATTTGTAAAATTCGGAAAAGGTTCATTGTTCTTGTACTCTTATAAAAAGTTGTATTTGTTTTTTTATATAAATATATTAGATAATTAGTTCGCGCTTTGAGCGATAGTAATCACCCTATTAAGCTCATTACTGATATTTCTATATTTAAAATAATTAATGTTTTCCTTTCAGAAAAATTATAAGATATTAAGATCATTTCAATCAAATTAAAAGATTGATATTGTCACATATCTCTAGAAGTTATAATTAATGATTATTAAAGTCCTCTTATTTGAACACTTTATCTTCTATTGATTTTAGATTTTGTTCTCCGATTTAATTAGGCAATTTAATTGGCTTCTCAATATAGAATAATCTTTCATGAAATAGTCATACATCGTTATATCTATTTTTGTGTACACAATGTGACAAATTCAATTTGAATTTCTTGGGTATAATTAAGAACGATAAATATATTTTTAACATGTTTACTCTTTTCAATCAATTTTAGTGAACTGTTTGTCTTTACTCGCGTTAATTAATAAAAATTATTTATAAAATGAATTACAATTAATACATTCATATTTTCTATTACAATATAATTCAGATAAAAAAATATTAATTACCATTTACTTTATTTTATTTGATGCTTTTAACAAGAGAACGAACATAGTAATTTTAATAATTGGGGTCGCATACTTGAATGCTATAACTTATACTCAATTTTGATAGGGGCTGTAAAATTGTATTCTGAAAGCTTATTTGATTTTTAAATAAACATGTATATTCCTTTCAAGCATGCATACACACAAATAAAAATTGAAGCCAATAAAAATACAAACAAATTACAACTAAAATGCATAAAATTACGGGATAATATAATTTTAGCAAGGAGAGAAAAAATATATATTATTACCTCTAAATTCAAGGATGTGTAAGCGTGTTTCTTTGATGTAAATATGAATTTACTTCTTATATAGATAATATGTGTTTTAGTACTATTGCCTAATTGAAATTAGTATTTGATTGTAGAATTTTATATTTCGTGTCTTAGTTTGTTTCAATCTTAATTATTAGGTACATTGTCAGTAGAAAAATATTTGAACATTTTTTTCAATTTTTTTGGAGGTTTTGTGACAGTTTTTAGATCTTTTTTTTTGGGATAGTTTATTTGTTTTTATTTTGGGATGTTTCAATAAGAAATTTTGATTTTTATTTTTTTGGTTTAGATCTAATCTTAAAATTCAAAATTGCCACCTTATGTGATGTTTTCATAAGATGGTTGTAACTAAACAAAATTATAATTGATTTTAAAGTCTTAAATGTCAAGAATTTCAATACGATTCATATAAGAAAACATTCAAGATTTTTAAATATCTCCTATTGTTTTGGGATGAGGGTTCACAGGAAATAGCCTCTCTACCTCTATGAGGTAGCGTTAAGGTCTGCGTATATCACACCCTCCCCAGACCCCACTTGTGGAATTTCACTGGATATGTTGTTGTTGTTGTTTAAATATCTCCTATTCTAATGAATTTAAAATTCTTAAATATCAAAGTAATAATTATTTTAAAAAATAATTTAGTCTATGTTAAAATAGACATAACATTAATGGAGCATTTAGATTATTCCACCATCCTATACAGCTTTAAACAACAAAATTATACTTCATTCCACCTAGAAAGCGACCCTATATCAATAGGGCAATTAACACGAAAAAATTTATATCTCTGAAACAATTTTGTAACGCCTGACGAAATTATCATAATGCCCTAGAATAGAATCGTGTGCATAACTCGTCTTCCCAAACTCATATGGAAAATCTGAGACTGGATTTATGATCAGCACGAAAAATTGGGTGGGAAGTGGTCTCGATCTGATTTTAGAGAAACCGGATCGAAAAATTATTTTTTGATCCTAAAACTGAGACATTGAGGGTGCGCATTGAGGCCGCGATGCGTACCTATCGCAGACCCACACTTATATATTTTTTTTAAGTTTTTGATGGGATTGAATTTTCAAAATTACACAGTTGTATGACAGGTCCGCGTCACGGACCTGTTAGCCCGACCTATTTCACCTAAATTCAAAATTTTAAATCTTTTGAGGGGAATTATAGACTTTTTCCAATCCCTCCAAAACTCAAACATGATCAATTTAGGTCGTTTTGATGAGTAAATAGGGTCTAAAACCCCATTCTATGTCCTTCTTCACAACACTTGAAAGTTAGGGCTTGAGAGAGAAGAAAGAAGAATGTGAGATTGGAGATTCGAGGAGAGTTCTTGACGGGTGATATGAAGAGCTTCATCCCAGGTATGTAAGGATAAACGAAAGCATGAGATTGTTCTCTCATGTGCCCCATAGATGGTCATAGATGAGTTGAGAGTCCATGAATCTCCATATATGTTTCTTGAAATACTTTCCTAATTATTTTCTTGAAAATTTTCTCTTACATGTATTTTCATATGTTGATGATCATTATAAACTTTTTTTCTTGAATCATATACTTTTCATAAGATATTGTATAAACCCTATATGTTAACTTTTGAAAGCATGCATGAACCTAGGGATAGTGTGTCTAGAGCCTTGACATGTGTATGTTGATGTGAATCTTGATGTAAGTATGAGGTTGAGTTAGTTGAGCTTGATGATCATGAGTCTTTATAATTGAGTTCTCTAGGCTTGTCTAAATGACTTCTTCTAAATGATAATCTGAGTCTTTGAGTTCTTAAATGAGAATTGAGTTAATTAAGATGTGTTAAAGTCCCTTAAATCAATAGAGGATGTAGAGTTTGAGTTAATGAGATATTGAGAGTCTCTACGAGGCTAATTTGAGATAACTAAATTGAGATGAGGAGTCTTATGAGCATTGAATCTTGGGAGGATTATCGAGTACCAAAATGAGTAAGAGCAAGAGCAAGTCCAACTTGCACTCATTAACTATGTCGCCGAGCGTAGGAGTGGACTAAGTCCATTAGAGTCAGAAGAGTCCCTATCTTGAGGGCTAAGTCCGTTAGAGTCGGAAAAGTTCTCACTCGAGGGCTAAGTATATTAGAATCGGACAAGTTCTCATTCTATGGATTAAGTTCGTTAGAGTCAGACAGGTGCTCACCTTATTGTCCTAAAAAAATAGGACTTGATCAGTTGATCTTCTAGATTCCTTGTGGATCATATTCGTTCTTTACCTAGCAAGTATGGAGCGGTTGTGGCAATATCAGCGGAATAATTGTACAACCTGTGGCTCATAAGTGGTTGTTGTCGGTTAAGAAAAACTCCCAGAAAGTTCCCAAACTGAGTAATCTGAGTCGAGATGAGATGAGATGTGATGAGATGAGTTGAGTTGAGTCCCTTTGAGACGAGTCTAATTTGATTAATGAGTTGATTGGTTGATGGATCACTTGTCTACTCTTTATTCTTGCTTTAGATAGACATTTGACATGATGATTTTTACTATCCTTGATGTTGATTGTTGTTTCTGTATTATTCTACCTGTTTTAGTTTCATTAAGCTATTTTACTGTAACACCCCACATCTTACAATACTAGTACTATACAAATGAAACATGATATGACTTTTCAAATTAGTGCCAATTTTTAAAAGTACTTGAATCTCAAATTAGAGCGTGATATGTATGTCTAACGCTAAAGAGGGTCGAGTGTAAATAAGTTTTAAGTCAAATTGAGGAGATCACGATCTTAAATGAAATGAGAGAAGTGAGGTGCTTGTAGGACTTAGGAAGCTACCAGGTGAGTCATCTACTTGCTTAGCTTGAATTTGCTAGCTAGATGGAGACGAGGCCCGACGTCGAATCTGTTCAAGTCTGATTATGGATAAAGTCTGTGTTAAGGGTGTAACTTTAGCTCATATTTTAGCATCATAAATAGAGTATATTTTCAGCCTAGTAAGAATATAAAAAGGGCCCAAGTACATCACAACCCACTTTTCTATTTAGGCCCAAACTAAGTTAAGAGAAATTAGGAAAATGCGCAGCCAAGGCCCATCAACTTTGAAACCCAATTAGGCCCAAGTGAAAGGACCAAGCTGCTGCATCACCACCTTTATAATATGAGGCTTAAACCACACAAGAAAGTTGTCCAAAGGCTTCTTTAAAAGAGCTTACAAGTAGCACCTTTAAGTCATTCTTAACTTGGAAAAAAAATCAGCTTTCACAAGCTTTCTCTCTACAATTTCTTAACCTTGCAAAGCAGCCACAAGGAGACTTTTAGGGTTCTTGGAGAAGCCCTACACCTTGAAGGTAAAGGTAAGTAGTTATAGTTATGTATTTAGTATGGTTTCTTCATGAAAAACAAGAAGTATATCCTAGTTATGCTTGTGCTGGAAATTTGGACAACATGTGTCCTAAGGATTGTTGTGAAATTTTCTTGTTACTCAAGAGGATTTTCTCTTCTTGGTTGGCTGAATTATAAAGTAAGACTTATGTTTTTAACAAGGTTTAGTTTGTTAAGTGATGTAACTAAGCTGCTGCACCACTTTTATAGTCCGCGAAAGTGAGTTCTTATATGATATCGCAATTGTGTTCTTAGTACGAACTTGTGGGCTGGTAGTTGGGAATTGTTGTTCCATGACCTCCATCTACTTTGGGACTATTTATAGACTATTTTATGGCTGATTTTTTGTGTAAATAATGTTGGATATAGTATGGTTAAAGTTGGAACAGGTTTGGAATTGTAGACATCAAAATGTAGCGAAGGGATGTAACATTATACCGCCTATTTTTATGTTGCATAGAATTGTTATGTGTTGTGTTTTGTGGGCTGTTGTAAGACTGTTATGGCACTAAAAGAGGCTACACATGATATGTATATGAGAATGTGTATTAGAAACTACGAATTGGGGCGGAAAGGTTGAAAGAATACGCTCGGATTTATAATTATCCGCTTGCTACCCGTATGTTGTTTTTTTTTATGAGATTGGGCTACCAAGATGTATCTATTGGCTGCTAATGCTAGTTTTATTACCTACAATATTGTATATAAATATTTGGAAGAAGGAAAGGTTATCTTGAGGTAATAGCGAGATCATACAGCGAGGTATGTAAGGCTACTTGATTTCGTATTATTTGGCATGAAACATAGATCTCTCCTTGGCACATAAAGGCACTTACCAACTCTGACACAACTATTAACCGTGTCTCAACTCTTTCACATGTTCATATGCTCCCATATATAGTCACCTTCAAATCAGCATACATACTTGGATACCAAGATACAGAGTTCGTTCTACTAAATAAAATTCATGTGTTGTTCTACCTCCTACGCATTTTATTATTTGTGTAACCTACTCCTTTCATTATAGTGTTGTCTTTTGTGATTATTTACATGTCATATGTTGTATCTACAGTCTTAAAGCTCCAATATTATGACCACCAAAAGAATCATCTCAAAAGTAATTGAAAGATAAAGTATATTGCTTGTTGATGGGTGGTAACCCAAGGGGTGGAAGAATCACCTAGCCAGGGTCGATCCTATCACAGGGGGTAGCCCAAGGGGTGAAAGGAAAAGCCTATCCAGGGCCGATCCTGATATAGATTTACCACTAATCAGCTGGTCATTTGTATTACTTGCTGTGCACAGATTATACAGTAAAGATAAAGTAATAAAAAAACATAAAGTACCTGATCCCACAGTATAACTAAGGGTAGTCTTTTATCCTATACTAGTGCGTAATTTCATTTAAGTTGTTACTTCATATACAATATTTCTTGCCTTACATATTCCATACGTTATACCATACTGATGTCCTTTACGAGGGACCTGCATTTCATGCTGCAGGTACAGGTGCTAGTAGATCTCCCTAGTAGGAGTACAGGATATCCAGCTGCTGTTACCAAGCTCCAGGTTGCTTCATAGCTTTGTGTGTCTAGAGCTTATATTTTTGTATTGTATAGTTAGCCGAGGCGGGGCCTGCCCCAACCCTTATTAGATACTTTTCCTTATCTAGAGGCTTTGTAGACTATGTAAATTAATGTTTGGTCATATCTCATACTTTTGACAACGTGGCCCCAACGGCCTAGCCATATGCATTTCTTTTTGGCTCTCATTACTGTTTACTTTCTAGAAAGCATGTGGAGTGTAGAAATCTCTTATAATATGTATAGAAAGCGCATTGATACAGGTTGGTTCTCCCAAGTCTTTTCGGCAATGGGTGCCAGTCCACCTTAATGGGACTTTGGGTGTGACATTTACATACCAGTACATTTCACGTACTGACGTACCTCTCTAAGACTGCATCATTTCATGATATAGATACAAGATTTGAAGGTCGTCAATAGACACATCATTGAGGATTTGAGACGTTCAACTAATTGGTGAGCCTCCCCTACTTCAGAGGATTCATTATACTTATTTCATCTTGCTTTAGAGTTAGACACTAATTAGCTTTATTTTGATTGAGGTAACCATGGGTTTGTCATTGGCACCACCTGATAGTGATAGAGGCTTCATAGACTAGAGTCAAATGTTGATGTTAAGACTTATTGAGCTAGTTTCTTTATACTAGTCTTTTCATTTATAATATTATTTTGAGACTAGATGAGATGTGCCCATTTACTTCCTTATGTATTCCGCTGATTAGTAGAGTCTATTGATTGAATGGAAGTTATAAGGCCAAGTGGTTCGCTTGGGGACTTGCAATAGTCTCTGAGTGCCAGTTACGTGTGGGATACCCTCCTGGGGTGTGAGAAATTTGAACATAGTATTCTTGCTAAATCATTAAAATAAGGCTTAATACAGATATCAAACACTTATTGAAAAAAAAAAAGAAGAATACTTATACAATGTATGTTTAATTAATGTGAAGGATTTGAACATCTCTTTATAACATAAATTGCATAAACTTTCGTACTTTGATACTAAGCAACAAAATTTGTGATGAACACATTCCAAAGAAACTATATGAAAAACTAAAGAAAAATCACCTTTTGACCCTTTACTTTTTTACCCTTCACTATCAACTTTTTGAGTCAAAATATATAGTACTTCAAGAATGACTTTAAATAAGAATTGCACAATGTATCTTTAACGTGAGGAATTTGAACACTTCTTCCTAACATAAATTACATAAATTTTATACTTTAATGATTAAGGAATAAGATTATAATGAACATAAATTCTAAAGAAACTAAATGAAAAACAAAAGAAAACTCGTCTCTTGATTCTTTATTGTCAGCTTTTCGAGTCAAAATAGATTGTACTTTGAGAATCTCTTTAGCTTCTACTACAAATAAAAGAAAAAAGAGAAAAGTTATATATTATTGATGTTAAAACAGAGAAAGATGAATATAAAATCCCCACAACAAAAGTTCATTTTTTGTGTCTGAATATAAAATTCTCTGAACAAACTATATATATATATATATATATATATATATATATATATATATATATGAGGAGTTTCATAAATAGTCACTAGTTGAAACATAATAAGCCGAAATAGTGAACTTTTCCATAATTACAAATTATAACCTTCGGTCATTAACTGGTGTGTGTCCCAGTGTATACTAACTTCCGCTACTTTTCTTTCATTATAAAAATTTCCTGCAAAAAAAAAAAAAGGACAAAAATCCCTTAAATTGGGTATTCATGGTGTTATTGCCATTTCTAACCTAACACAGGGATTCGAACCGAGGAAAAACTCCATTCTCTTCTAACAGATCGAAGATATATTCAAATTCAATATTTACCGCGTGTTCGTCCATATAAGGTAAGTAATTGCCGAGTATAATTTGCTTTTCTGTTTATAACTATGAATGTTCTTTGTAATTTCGTTTTTGATTTCAACAAAATTGAGTTCCAAGAAAAATTACATTCTCTTCGAAGAGAATATTGTATTTCTATTTGAAATTTGAAATTTGATTGTATGTTGTTGTTATTCACAAATGTAGTTGTTATATATATGTATTTGGTTACAGAAGCCTATGAATATAAGTCGCTCTTGGTTGATTGTATAATTGAAGCTCATTGCTAATTGTATATTAAATGTTTAAAGTATATGTATAGTAGATTGTTTGTATAACTGATCAACATTAGAAGTTTTAATCCAAAGAGTTATACATATTAAAAGTGATACATATAATTTCGTTGTGCATATCCGTATAGATTATCTTTTTTGTTGTAGATGAAGTTGTGTATATATGTCACTTTGTGCTGATTGTTTAATTGATGCTCTGTGTTGATTATTTGTACAATTGAGCAACATTAGAGGTTGTGTATATGAGTTTCTCTATGTTTAAATGTTGTGTATACTATTTTTGTGTATGTATACATGTTTGTCATTCCTTGATGCAGGTATGACTGCCATGGTAATTTTATTGATGCATTCTGGGAGGTAGGACAATGACAACAACTATATTGATCGCATTATAGAGGGAATTGTTTCTAACGAAAGTACATCATATAATTAATTATATGTTTTGATTGGTAGTCAACTTGGGGTAGATCTTACCAACAAGATGCTTAAACTTGAAGACAAAGTTGACTAAGCCAATACTCCTATGTTGATACATAATGACATGGGTGTGAGGGTGTATGTTACATTAAAGAGATCAACAAATGATTTTAACAGATATCCAATATGTGTGACTATTATAGATAAGGTTGGGTAAAATACTTCACTAAATCGAAGTACTCATGTGCTAGGGAGAAGTTTGGGATCAAGTTGTATAGATGGTCTTACTGATTTTGAGATGAATGAGCTTACAGTTGCAGAAGTAATGGAGCCACTGCATACATTTGAAGCATTCTGCTC
>JAPFFP010046222.1:0-11121 GCA_026153255.1 Solanum medicagineum
GACAAAACAACTTAGTACTTGGAATCCAAGGCCTAGCCCCCCTTTGGAAGGGGGTTGATGTATCCCCCCCCCAATTGGCAGGGCGGGCCTAGCACCCCCCCCCCCCCCCCCCGCGAGATGGTCAAGGTATATACCCCTAAGAATGGTAGTACGGGCCTAGCATCCCCCGATAAGGTGGTCAAGGAATATAACCCTCAACACGATAGTACGATCCTAGCATCCCCGACATGGTGGTCAAGGTATATATCCCTCAACGTGGTAATACAGGCCTAGTAACCCTACATGGTAATTGAGACATAGCAACCCCTCAACAAGGTGTAGCCAACTTGTAATACTATAGATACTTTTCATGAAATCTACATACATTACTTTCATCATTATAAAGTCACTTGACTCATAGGCCATGCATTAGACCTTCAATAACTCAAGAACCCTAAACTGGACATTTTATCAAAAACATGGTGGGTGTGAATTTCTAGTTCAATATCATGCAACTCAAGAATGAAATCATGCAAGAAAATATAATGTAAATCAACCCACCAACACTTGGTAACAGCCTCATGCAATATACCTTGAAACCCTTCACCCAATCTCAAAATAGGTCATAGATTCATAGATCAATGTATCATTAAACATTCCACATTTCATGAAACCCCAACATAGTCTATAATCAAGTTCATAGTAAGAATACATATAAGTAAATCAATTTTTAAAACACATGTAATTTACATAAAATAGAAGATTGGGCACCATGGGTGGAAGGACCCAATAGTTCAAACCCAAATACCTCAACTTTTGAGAATTCCTTCGTGAGGATTAAGACGAGAACTTGATGCTTGAGTGAATTCCTTAAGATCTGTAATGAGTTTGGGACACTTAACTTTGAGTGAAATATTTGGCTAGATGTTTGAGAGTATTTTGGGGAATGTCTTGAATGATATGAGGTTGAAAACTGAGTAAGTATAGGTGTTTTTACACATAGGGAGGCTTAGACCCAAGTCCCAAAGGCCTTACACCGAAACAGGAAACTGGAGCAAAAATAACACTAACCTGAGCCCTGGTTGCGTCGCGCAAGGGGCTCGGATCATCTCTAGAATTTGCAAATTCTAGAAAATAAAATTTTGATACAATTACTCTAAAATTGGGGTTAGACCCATCTCCCACTCAATTTTTCCCCCAAGAATATGTAGTTAAATTTTTGATATCACATATGGATTTTGAGATATATGAAAATCACAAATATGGGCATTTCTGAGGCACATTTAGGAAACTTTTTGGGCTGTTTCAATATCTCCCCTATGGGAACATTCGTCCCCGAATATCAAAGAAACGTATATATGAAGAGTAATCATGATGAAATCAGCCTCAACAAGAATACAATAATGAACTTAAACACCATTTTCAAAAATCACAACATAAGTGTCAAAATCACCATAAACTTGTCAACATAAACATGAATGAATGGAAACGATATAAGAGCTGATACTTAAGACTTGAAATCACATAGGGACCTTAGAATTAGTAACTTAGGCTTGAGTAGAATAGAAGAGATAGGGATATTGTTTTTGCATGTCCACCTCGGCTTCCTATGTGGAACTTTCAACTTGTTGATTTCTCCAAAGAACCTTGATGAAAGCAACATCCCTATTCCTAAACCTCTTCACTTGCCTATCAAAAATTTCTATTGGGACCACTTCATATGTCAAGTTGTCCTCAACAATACCCACAACATGAAAAGGCACAATAGTACTTGGGTCACCCACACACTTCCTGAACATAGACATATGGAAGTCCGGATGAACCATATTCATATCATTGGGCAACTCAAACTCATAGGCAACCTTAGCTATACTCCTCAACACCGTATAAGGACCCATAAATCTTGGACTCATTTTACACTCTTACCAAAACGAACCACACCCTTCAAGGTAGACCTTAAAATAGACCCAATCACATATTTTAAAATTCAAGCTCCCTTCTCCTCACATCGACATAGGACTTTGATGATTTTGAGCTGTTTTTAATCTTTCCCTTTTCATCCTGACCTTCTACATGGCCTCTATAACTAGATTCCAACCCAACAAATCCATCTCCCCCACCTCAAACCATCCAACTGGGGCCCTACAATGTCTACCATAGAGAACCAAAAAAGGAGCTATACCAATGTTAGAATGATAGCTATTTGCAGGAAAACTCAATGAGTGGAAGATGATCGTCTGAACACCCTTAAACTCCCTATCACAAGCTCTAAGATATCCTGAGGAGATTGGATAGTTCTTTCGGGGCTTGACCATCCATTTCAGGGTGAAAGGTCATACTAAGCTTAACCTTGGTACCAAGACATCTTTGGAAGAACCTCCAAAAGTGAGAAGTAAATTGAGCACCACGATCTGATATGATTGAAAAAGGCACCCCATGCAATCTAACCAATTAATGAATATACAACTTAGCATAAATATTTGGAACCATAAGTGGTCTTAACTAATAGGAAATGAGTCGACTTTGTCATTCTATCAACCACATCCCAAATGGAGTCAAAATGCTTTCTAGTCTGAGAAAACAAAACCACAAAATCCATGTTAATTTCCTCCCACTTCCAAGTAGGATACTCAATATCTTGGGCTAGGCTACCCGGCCTTTGAAGTTTGGATTGGACCTGTTGGAAATCATGGTAATCAGACACAAACTTAGCAATATCTCTTTTCATGCGTCCCCACTAAAACACTTCCCTCAAATCTCTATACATCTTTGAAGAATTGGGGTGAATAGAATAGGAAGAATTATGAGCCTCATCAAGAACCTTCTTTCTTAAGTCATCAACACAAGGCACACACAATCTACTATGGTACCTAAGGGAAAAATCTCCCCCTTGGGTGAAAAACTCCACCTTGCCATCTCTTACAAATCCCTTCAATTCTATCAAAGCGGGTTCAAGATCTTGCTTTGACTTCAGCTCCTCAAGAAATGAATACTTAGAGCCATCAATAACGACAATACGCCCATTATCAACCTCTTCCAACCGAACACCCAATCTAGATAACTGATGAATCTCCCTAGCCTCTTCTTTGGCCCCGTCATCAACATGTGCTAGGTTACCCATATATACCCTACTCAAAGCATCGGCCACAACATTAGCCTTACCACAATGATAATGCGCACCCATATAATAATCCTTAAGAAGCTCTAACCACCTTCTATGTCTCCAGTTGAGATCTTTCTGGGTGAACACTCATTGGAGACTCTTATGATCAACAAACACATCAACATGCTCCCCATACTAGTAATGATGCTAAATGTTCAAAGCAAATACCACGGCGACCAACTCAAGATAATGGGTAGCATAATTCTTTTCATGCACCTTAAGTTTTCTAGAGGCATAGGCTATTGCCTTACCATTTTGCATCAAAACACAACCCAAACCAATTCGTGAGGCATCGTAATACACAACAAAACCTTCCAACCCTTCCAGTAGAGATAAGATAGGAGCGGAGTCAAGCTTATCTTTCAAGGTTTGGAAACTCCTTTCACACTCATTGTTCCACACAAACTTTGCATTCTTTTGGGTCAACATTCAAATTACCTCGTCTTCTTAGGATCCACCTTTATACCATCACCCGACACCATATGACCTAGGAAGGCTACTCTTTCAACCAAAACTCACACTTCTCATTTTGGCGTACATCTTCTCCTCACTCAAGATTTTTAACACCACCCTCAAGTGATCCACATGCTCCTCCTCACTATGGGAATAGACCAAGATATCATCAATAAATGCCACCACAAACAAATCAAGTTATGGTTAGAAGACCCTATTCATAAGATCCATGAAGATAACCAGTGCATTGATCAACCCAAAAGACATAACCACGAATTCATAGTGCCTATATCTAGTTCAGAAGGCCATCTTAGGAATGTAGCACTCCCTCACTTTCACTTAGTAATACCCGGACCGAAGATCAATCTTAGAGAAGTGACTAGCCTCTTCAAGTTGATCAAAAAGATAATCAATCCTTGGTAAAGGGTACTTATTCTTGTTGGTGACTCTATTAAGTAAATGGTAATTGATGTGTTGTCAAAATACAGCACATTTGGTGCCTAAAACAAGGGATTTTGCGAGTTCTTAATGCGACATTTTATGGTTTTTTTTTTGTTATTGCAGAAAAGATAGGTTGGCATGATTTTGGGAGAATATTGTAGAATTCCCTAAAGTGCATGTCATATGATTCATCCTACGAGTCGTAGCCTAAGAAACGACTCGTGGGGTGCTCTCGAAACAAGAAACATTGAGCAAAAATTAGAAATCTGCTAAGTGGAGGTCAGCCCTACAAGGCCACTTTAGGAGTCGTAGGTCTCAGTACAACTCGTATAAATCCTCATAGCAAGAAATAGAGAGCTAAAAGTTTGGACAAAGAACTAAAGGCCTAGACTACGAGAGGAGCATACAAGTCGTAGCCCAAGCAACGACTTGTACCAGTGGGCCATAACAATCAAGTCCAAACTACAAAGTGCCTATTACAAAACCCCAATTACGACTCGTAGGTCACACTACAAGTTATACCTCTGCCAGCTATCTTTTCAAATTAATTTTTAATGTTAAATTGAAAATAGTATAAATATATAACGATAGGGTTTTAGAAACAGAGATGATACATTGAATATCTTGTAGAACACTTTTAATGTTCTCTCTTGAATTTTCTAAGAGCTTTTCTAGGGTTTAGTGATTTTAGTAATTGATGCTTGAGATGATTGACAGTGGATCTCTCTAGTCAATCCCCTTATTTCCTATGGATTCGATCCCAACCTCTGCTTAGGTTAATTGCTGACAGCGATCGCTTTCTTATTGAAGCGTGAACATCATAAAAAATTATGGCGTCGTTGCCATAGAATACAGCTAGGTTCTTAACTTGATTTCACTACTAGTTAGTTCAAGTATTAATTTCTAGATTCTCTTGTATTTTACTTATATTGTTGTTTTTGTTGTTTGTTTTTATTTGTAGAGTGTACTAGGTTGTATGCCCAATACAAGCAGCCAAGGCAATCCCTTAGCTCTAATCAATTTGGAGATGCATCGAATCTTTAGGAAAATAGTTCAGGTGAATGAGGGCATCATTATTGAGGAACAAATGAATGTGAATGATGATATTGGAAGAGAAGAGAATCCACCACCAAGGGATGATAGGCCACAACTGAGGGATTTCAACGAAAACGCTTATGGTTGGAATCAATATCGCTTGAACCCTATGGCCATTGACGTTATTGTTGCTATAGTTTTGCCTCCATTACAGGCATATGCTAAGTTTTTAGTGTCAAGTGGATTACTTCAAATGCTCTAGAACTGTGGTTTGTTCAAAGGGCTACCCTCAGAGGATCCCCACCATCATGTCTATAATTTCATCTTCATATGCAAGAGTTCATGGGGACACAAAATCTTTCTCTAAATGAAATTGGGTTGTGGATTTTCCCATTGTCACTAACTGGTAATGTAGCTATTTTGATATCCGAGCTTCCTCCAGGTACAATAACAAGCTGGTCGGAGCTTTAGAGAGTATTCGTAGAGAGATGTTTCCCAAGATCAAAGAAGTTTAAGCTCAAACACAAAATAAACAATTTTGAGTAGTTATTGGGTGACTATATTAGTACCACATGGGAGAGATTCACTAAATGCCTGAGGATGGTCCCTGATCATAAGATTGTTGATAATTCCATGGTTGAGATTTTCTATCGAGCACTTGACGTGAATAGTCAAGCTTTTGCCAATACAATCATGGGAGGCATGTTTGTTAACCAACATTTTTGCATTGATAGTTGCAAGGATGGAGCAAGTTGTTAAAATCAATAGAGCTTGGGGTTAAAGAGAGCGAGGTGCAATGAAGACTTCTTATGCAATCAACACCAACAATGAGCAAGCAAAGGTCAACGAAGAGATCATGGAACAACTTGCTCAACATCGCACAAGTATGGATATGGTCTTAAAGCAAAACCAAGCAAATGTTCAAGCACTAGCCCACCAAACTCCTAATGATCCTATGTATGAAGATCTATTCTTTAATGAAGATGCTTGCTTCATGAGTAACCAAGCGACGGGTTTTCGGAATAACCCCCAAGGGTCTAACTCGGACAATTCGAGGCAAGGTTTTGAGAATCAAGGGCGGAAGTACAATCGTGATAGTGCTTATAGAGAAAAGCTGAGGTGGCTACTATGAAAGGGAGAGAGCGTGTCAGATGCCGAATAGGGTTGAAGAGATAGTTATAGGAATGGTCCTTATATGCCACCCCACAACTGTGCTGCTGTTTCAAGGTACTTCGAGGCTTGAAGAGATATTTGAAAAGTTGTTGAAAAGAGCCGACCACCAAGAAGAGGCCTTGAAAGGAATGAAATCGGACATTTCAAGCATAAACCAAAAGATAGAGTCTCACGTTATGGCAATTAAGTTGTTAGAACAACAATTTGGACAAGTTTCTTTGCGATTAAACCAATGGAAAAAGGGTATCTTACCAAGCAACACCGTTCAAAATCCAAAGAATGATAGGCATTGCATGGAGGTCATGACTCGGAGTGGAAAAAACACTATCAATCCCTCTATGCCATTAGTTGAGGATGAAGCTTATGAGAAGGGAATTAATGGAAAGGTATTGATTGAGGAAGAATGTCTAAGGAGTAATGGGGTGAGAAGCAAATAGGTGGAAGAGCAAGAGAAAGTCAAGGTGATCCCAAAACCACCTCCCCTTTTCCTTCAATGACTTAAGAAAAAGAGGAAGATGGCAAATTTAAGTATTTTCTTTCAATGTTAAAACAATTGTCCATCAACATCCCCCTCTAAGAAGCTTTGGAGAAAATGCCCAAATATGTCAAGTATATGAAGGATTTGGTGACAAAGAAGCACACTTTGAGCCAAGAGTTCTCACAATAGCTTCAACAATATAGTGATATCATGACCAAGTGTCTTGTTCAAAAATAAGAGGACCCCTGTGCATTCACTATTCTTTGCACCATTGGTGATGTTGAATTCTCAAGAGCATTGTGCGACTTAGCAGTGAGAATTAATCTATTGCCTCTTACCGTGTTCAAAGAGCTTGGTCTTGGTAGTCCTACTCCGACAAGAATGTGGTTGCTCATGGAGGATCGAATTATCAAAAAGCCGGAAGGAGTACTTCTTGACATTCTTGTAAAGGTTGATAAATTCATCTTTCATGCATACTTTGTGATCATTGACTGTGAGGTTGATTTTGAGGTGCCCATTATATTGGGAAGATCATTTATGGCTGCCAGGAGAGGCTGGTGGATATGGATTCAGGTCAACTACAATTCAGGGTCAATGATGCAGAAATGGTGTTTGACATCCGCCAATCAATGAAACATTTAGATGAGTTAAAGAGTGAAGTTTAGACCATTGAAGACTTTGGATGATGGATGATGACAAAGTCTCTATATATCTTCGTAGAACCGGGGTTAATAGATTAGGAAGAATTATGAGCCTCATCAAGAACCTTCTTTCTCAAGTCATCAACACAAGGCACACACTATCTACCTTGGTACCTAAGGGCACCATCTCCCCTTGGGTGAAAAACTCCACCTTTCCATCTCTCACAAATGCCTTCAGTTCTAACAAAGAGAGGTCAAGGTCTTGCTTTGGATTGACCTCTTCAATCAATGAAGACTTAGAGCCATCAACAACCACAATACCCCCATTATCAACCTCTTCCAACCTAACGCCCAATCTAGCCAACTGATGAACCTCCATATCCACTCCTTTGTCTCTATCATTAACATATGCTAGGCTACCCACAGGCACCCTACTCAAACCATCGACCACAACATTAGCCTTATCTGGGTGATAATGCACACTATATCATAATCCATAAGAAGCTCTAACCACCTTATTTGTGTCAATTTGAGATCTTTTTGGGTGAACACACATTGGAGACTCTTATGAGCGGTTAATACATCAACATGCTCCACATACAAGTGATGACACTAAATATTTAAAGAAAATACCACAGCAGCCAACTCAAGATAATAGGTAGGATAATTCTTTTCATGCACCTTAAGTTTTCTAGAGGCATAGCTGTCACCTTACTATATTGCATAAAAACCACAACCCAAACCAATCCGTAAGGCATCACAATACACAACAAACTCTTCCAACCTTCTGGTAAAGACTAGATAGGAGTGGAGACAAGCTTATCTTTCAAGGTTTGGAAACTCCTTTCACACTCATCGGTCCACGCAAACTTTGCCTTCTTTTGGGTCAACTTTTTAATAAGAGAAGCAGTAGAAGGGAACTCATTCAAAAACCTCCGGTAGTAACTCGCTAAGACCAACAAGCTCCTAATGTCCGTTGGAATCAAAGGTCAAGGCTAATTTCAAATTACCCTATTTTCTTAGGATCCACCTTTATACCATCACCCGATACCTATGACCTAGGAAGGCTACCTCTTTCAACCAAAATCACACTTCTCATATTTGGCATACAACTTCTCCTCACTCAAGATTTGTAACACCACCCTCAAGTGATCCACATGCTTCTCCTCACTATGGGAATAGATCAAGATATCATCAATAAATAACACCACAAACAAACTAAGGTACGGTTTGAAAACTCTATTCAAAAGATCTATGATGATAGCCAGTGCATTGGTCAACCCAAAAGACATAACCACAAATTCATTGAAACAACCTCAAAAAGTCCCCGAAAATGTGACTCGAAAGCGCCTGAAATTGTAATTTCCATATATCTAAACATTCATTTATTATTTCAAAAATATGACTTCATATCCTTGTTCAAGGTGTCAAATTGAGTTTGGAATGGGTTTATCCTGAATTTTAGAGCAATGGTATCAAAATCCAAAAATCGCAAAAAATGCAATTTAGGTGGGTCAACTTTGAAGTGACATATATCTTAGCACACAAAGTATTGGGTAACCCACAACCTACCAAATTAAACCTTATTACATTATCTTTCCAACACACTTTGTTTCACCTCATTCCGAGTTTGGATGAAGGATTTATGCCAATTTTCATAGAACCCATTTGTCTAGAAAATGTAGATTCCAGTAGGGTTTTCACATTGTTGTTTTTGGTGCCTATTTAAATTTGTTCGGTCCAAGACTTATAAGTCCTGGGCATAATGGTTCCCACACTTGACAATACATATACATAGCCTTATTTCACTCTCATATCATCCTTAACATTCCCCAATATCCTCTCAAACACTTAGACTCATATTTCACCCTAAATTTAACCACCAAAACTCAAGACCAATCTTAAGGATTTCTTCAAGGATTTCATTCAAGCTTCATGTCTCCATCTTCAAGTTCTTTCAAGGGTTCTCCAAAGCTAAGGTATGTAGTGTTGAACCATTAGGTCCTTTCACCCATGGTGCCTAAGCTTTCTTTTTACTTAAATTGCATGATTTAAAGTTGATTTTACATGTAGCTCTTGTATAATAAGAAATTTACTGCACAGTGATTTGAATTCATCAAAGTATGGTTGTTTTAGCATGTTTTGAGCTTTAAATCTTGGATCAAGTGTAAGATTTGATGAGGGGTTTTGATGTGTGTTTCATGAGGGTGTTACAAGGTGTTGAATGATGGTTTTACATTGGATTTTTATGCATGATTTCATCTCTAAATTGCTTGGTCTTCTATCCCTATAAAACACCTGCCAAATGCTTGATAAAATGTCTGGCTAGGGTTTCTTGAGGAATTGAAGGTCGAATGCATGTCTTATGAGTTGGATGGTATTATGATGATTACATGATGATGAAATAATGATGGGATGATGATGAGATGATAGTATGCATATGATGTACAATGAAGAGAGGAAGTGTAGGTATATGATGACTTTGTGGAGATGATAGGGATGTCTATATAAGTTGTTTTCATGGAGAAGTACCTATGGTGTTGCATGTTGTTGTTGTTTTCTTATGTTTGATATGTTATTAGGGTATTGATAACACTCTCCAAAAGGGTTATACCGTAAGGTGAGTGTGGGTCGTTTGGCCCATCTCATGAATGTTGGTACAAAGGTGTTTGAGTATGTTTCTCATACTGAGTTTATATTCCTTGATCATGATTTACTAGTATGTTTTATCTTGAGCGCTGAGCATGCATGCCATATTGATGTTATGCTTATCCTTTGCTTACAATTATACATTTAGATTATGTTGCCTAGCTCTTGCTAGCATTGCATCCAACATACTTAGTACATTCAAACATACTAACGCATATTCTATGCCTATATGATATTACCATGTAGGAATTGGAGCTCCTATTGATTCTTCTTGTGGCTAGACAGATTGTTCAATTTAGCCATCGGTGGTTTCTCCATTTCGAGGACAATGATTATTCTCCTATACTATGTTCTAAGACTATCTTTCTTTTATGTATATATTAACTATGAGGGTGAGCCCGGTTGCTTGTCTTAGCCCCCGCTCTTATCTATATACTAGAGGTGTTGTTGGACATGTTATGCACTATGCTTGAGCTTTGACTCACTTATGATATTTCAGTTATTTAAGTATAAATCTCTCTCTCCCTTAGTCCCAATTCCCCTTGTTTATGTTTCTTACGTTGTTTTATATTGCTTCTGTGACCAAGGATGTGTAATAATATGCTATTAGGCTTGTTTGGGGTTCCTTAGAGCTCCCCATTCCCTAGTCATTTCTAGGGCCTAAGCTTGGTTCGTGACATTCATAGTGCCCATATCTAGTTCAGAAGGTCGTCTTAGGAATGTCACACTCCCTTACTTTCACTTGGTAATACCTGGACTGAAGATTAATCTTAGAAAATTGACTAGCCCATTCAAGTTCATCAAAAAGATAATTAATCCTTGGTAAAGGGTACTTATTCTTGATGGTGATTCTATTAAGTTGTTGGTACTTGATGTGCTATCAAAATACAACATATTTGGTGCCTAAAACAAGGGCTTTTGCAAGTTTTTAATGCAATTATTAATGGTTTTTATGTTGTTATTGTAGAAAAGATAGCTTGGCATGATTTCTGGAGAAAATTGCAAACTGGAGGTCAGCCCTAGGAGGCCACTATATGAGTCATAGGTCTCACTATGACTCGTATAGGTAGGTACGTAGCAAGAAATAGAGAGCTAAAAGTTTGGACAAA
>JAPFFP010046223.1:0-11121 GCA_026153255.1 Solanum medicagineum
TTGGCGCACACACTACAAGCCAACCTTACGATTCGTGGGGTCTCCTACAAGTCGTAAGTGGGGTTGTTAGCGCCCAAGAATAGAATCACATTTTTCTAAGTGTTGAGGTATACTACAAGGCGAGGACCTACGAGCCGTAGGAGGTCCTACCACTCGTAGTCGGGGTCTCGTAGCCCCGATACGCAGTTTTTTAACTTGTTGACCCGAATTAATATTTAAGGGGTCAAAATTCATTTTGACCCCTAAAATTACACTCGTTTCCCTAATTGACCATGAATCCGCAAACACCCTCCGTCTTTCACTGTTCGGATCACCATTCTGGCTATCCATTTCATTTTTTCCAGTGAATATTTCGGCAAGTCTATTATTTAGAGTTTCGCATCTGTTTCCCTATACATTGCGTTGGTTTGATCACTTTCTCACTTGGTCAGTTTCTTGATTAATTTTGTACACTCTTGTGTTGACTTTTATCCTTTAGAGATGAACGTGTGCTTAATTAAGTCGGTGTGATCGTACCCATGTGATTATGCTTATGCTTGGATGTCAAAATTAGGGTTTGGATTGCTTGAACTCTCTAGTGTGATGTGAAAATTTGTACAAACTCTACAGGGTGGTTGTGGTGTTACTATGTTAATTGCATGAGTGTTGTGCATGATTGTTGTGCGATCATTGTGTACATTAGTGTCGGAATTGAAATTTGGGGAATGTGGTTGTGTTCTAATGTGAAAATTCATGTTAGCCTTGTTTGTGGTCTTAATAAATCTTCCTTGAATCTCACTGGATCGATCTGTTGATGAGGAATTTGAATATGGAGAAAAATTGTTCCTAGGGTTAACGTGAATATACATGTGGGAATGAGTTTGATGTAAGGGTTCTTATGGTTAGCATGTTCGTACTGGGATTTATTGTGTGTTTAGACTGGTTTATTGCTCTGACATGGCCTTTGTTTGACATTTGCATGAATTAATTATGGTTCTTATGGGAATATTGCAGGCACTATAGGTGCCTTCTGTCTTCAGGTACGAGGCCTCCAGTCACCTATGGTTCCTTCATATTTCTCATACAGGACCCACCTACCACTTGTAGTAGGGTTTTTGTAAGTCTGACTTAGGTTTGAAAAATGCTTCTGGAATGAGGTACGAGGCCAGACTACGACTCATAGGCCACCCTATAAGTCATAACAGCACCTCGTATCTGATTCCAGGTTACATTTTTCTCAGAGGACTTGGTACTACAAGGCTAGAATATGACTCATAGGACACCCTATTAGTCGTACCTGCACCTCATAGTTGCAAACCTGAAACTGCATCAGTGACTTTTCTTTTGATTTCAATGTTTAAGTCTTGATTATTTTTGGACCTTTGGTATGTGATCACTGACTAATCAATCATTTTGGAGCTCACATGCTGATGTTGGTTTCCACGGACAATGCCTTCGAAAGACAAATAAGCCATACAGACCTTTAGGAGGAAGCTAGTGGACGAATCCTCCGAAACAGAATAGTCGGAAGGCTCTGTGGAAGTCCACAGAGTCAGGATAGACCCTGAGGCAAATGTGCCTCAAACTCGAGGCCGCACTATTATGGCCCCGGTAGAAGTTGAGTCCCTCCTAGTCTAAGGAGTAGGGCAATAGTGATGGTTCCCAAAGTAGCTTACCACAGATGTCTCCCACATATAAGGAAACAGATTCTTAGGAGGATTCATAGGCTCAACAAGAGGAAGTTGAATCACAGTCCCCGGCTGACCCAAGATGGGGCGTTCTAAGAATGAAGGCAATCTATGATAAGGGGTTGGAGCTGAAAGGGCAAGGAAAACATATCAGATAGTTCCATGAGGAGTCAAGGTTAAATGACTCCGGATTGGATAGGGTACGAGGGTTTGATGTAGAGATTGATAGACTCGAACTCTGATGGACTTCGCAGCGATTGGGAAAATATGCCCCTTATTTGGTTCGAGAATTTTATGCGGTATATTACGCTACTCTCCTCCGGGGCCTGCGCAAGAACAAGAAGGCGATTAAGATGCCTAGATTATGAGTGGTTTTAGTGAGGGGTAGGAAAGTTAATATTTTAGAAGAGATGATTCGACGGGTTAAGTTTGAGCCCAACTACTGAGTGCCTTGTTCCACCACAGAGTATGATAGTAAAATTTCAAAAATATAGAATGCAGTAAATGAAAAGTATGTTTAGGTCAAAATCGAACTATTTCAGTAGATTGCCAGCTAAATCTCCGAGGAGGGTTTCGAGCCAACGTGGGTCACAAACCATGCTAATCCGATAGTGAAAGCCCTTCACTTTCCGGGCTAAGGTTTGGTGGTCGATTGTCCATTGGCGTATCCGTCCCATTTTCACAGATATTGTGATCACCCTAGAGCGAGCTATGCTATTAGTTAGCAACCTGGCTAGCTATGAGAATGATTAGGCTCGCTTATCTCTGAGTAGATTCATAAGTCCGTCGTCAAGACGAGCACCTCCCTGCCATTCCTTGTTCTGATCCATCGTTTGTGCAGTACAACAGGTGTTCTTGTTGACCCTATCGGGACCCACATATAGAGGCCATGCACACCATGGATACTAGCTTGATCAGGGTTGATGAGAACCTTGTGGCCCTATAGAGAGTAGCTATACCTACGATCCAAGAGCCATTCCCCGTTGAGCTTCCCACTCAAGAGCCGACCCCAACCACCACCAATGCTACTCTAGCTACTTCAGGGCCATCTCCAGCTATTGAGATCGAGACGATGCCATCATCTAGCACACCTGCATCAGCACCTTCTACTATATAGGTTTATTCTATTATATCTACTATCGCTTTTCAGGCATTGGTGTGCAAGGTAGCGATAACAAAGTTTCCGTTGCAGAGGCTAGTTGCGCAGATCAGGCCATGGGTCCATTAGACAGTCCTAAACTCAGAGGAAAGGCCTAAGGCATTTACTCATGAGTTGATAGATGAAAGAGTCAGAGTTGTGGATGCCAGAATAGATGACTTCGAGGAGTAGCTCCAGAAGAGGCTCGCATATGCCAGGCCTGCTGACATGAGTACTGTGACAGAGGAGTTGGCCAAGTTCAAGGCCGACTTGTTGAAGATGTGTTAGTGGTCCCAATACCAATCTTGGAGGTGGAACCGGTGGGTGATGACATATTTGACCTATTCAAGGGCCGCCCACATGCCCACGAGAAGAGGCCCCTCGAGAGTGAGGACCCAGATGCAAGTCGAAAGAGGCTAAGGACTTATAATGAGGTAGCAACACTGGAGGAGGAGCCAATACTGGATCGGTGGTGCAAGATTCTCTAGCTTTGGCAGCTTTACAGAGGGATCTGGAGCAGCGGATAACATAGAGAGAAAGCAGTTCACACGCCACTGCAACCCAAACTTCAGAGCAAGAGACCATGGCTCAGACCCGCAGGACTAGATAGATGCCGGTGCTTGAACACCAAGTGTATGATATTTTGACCCAGCCCTTACTTGCTATTTACGGATACTTCGTTCTTTTTGTTAGAAAGTATCTTCTTTTTGTTGATGTTTTGGATACGTTTAAATGTTTTGTTTTGAATGTTGTTTTTAATTATGTTTGGATGTTTTGGTTTAGAAATGTTATTTTTTGGTGTGTGTGTGTATATATATATATTTTTTGGATATTTGTTTTTAATATGTCTCTTTAGTTTTAGGAAAAAGTATTTCTTTTGGTGGGGTGTGGGAAGTTATGGATTAGGATGAAGTCTGAGTAACTTCAAGTCCACAACTTCCCCTATTTTTGATCCCAAGGTTTTCTTCCCGTGTTTCTTTTTTCTTGTGGATGTTTTAATTTTCTGTTGAACCGGCATATCTAGGTAGTGTAGATAATTTGTAAATACATAGTAGTATTATCTTTTGGGGTATACATAGTCTTTAAATGCTTGTTAAATTTTGATGAAAATTCGGTATCCTTAAAATTTTTGAGATTGTTGGTTATTGATGCAATCGTGTATATTGATTCTCTGGTGATGTTTGTTCTGATAATGAAAAGGTAAGTTGCGGCTTGAAGCATGACCTGTGAGCCTATACTTGATTGTGTGTGCAATGTTATGTGTGTTGTGAGCTTACTTTGCCGCATTCATGTATTATATATAGACTTAGAACTTCCCTTATTATTCTAAAATTATTTTGGTGATGTGGTTGATTTGGAAGGGATCTTAAGCCTTTGTTCTTCTAGTGAGCCCACATTTGCCTAAGTGACCTACTAAATTTGTTAGTGGACCCCTTGTTACAAATGTTTGAGCCTTTCATGCACTCATTCTTTCTTGACACCTAGCTAGCTTAGCCTTTTTTTATGAAATACCTTGATATTAACCCTGGTGTATCCTTGAACATGTGAACCTTGACTATGGCTGAAAGCCTAAGTTGAGGCTGGCCACAAATGGTGGCCATGGTTTGGGGAAAAGATATTGTGTACTTCACCTCAGGCTAAAAGCCTAAGTAGAGGGTGGCCTTTATTGTGGTAAAGTAATGCTAATGAGGTGGTTAGTTGGGAAATAAAGAAAGAAATGAAAAGTCATAAGCTGAGAGAGAAAAAAAAGAAAAAGTTTCTTGGACGGAAGAGAATGGCAAAAATG
This sequence comes from Solanum medicagineum, assembly GCA_026153255.1. Taxonomy (NCBI): domain Eukaryota; kingdom Viridiplantae; phylum Streptophyta; class Magnoliopsida; order Solanales; family Solanaceae; genus Solanum; species Solanum medicagineum. The sequence continues at coordinate 4,592 of JAPFFP010046223.1, forward strand.
AGTTCAAAATTAAGGCATAGCTGAAAAAGAAAAAGAAAGCACCTGGGAAAAGTTTGAAATAGGAGAATAAGGGCGGATTTAGTGACAATGGTGGGGTTACAAAGGTAAAAGTGTGGGTAAACATGATTCAAGGATAGCTTTTAATCACTACTTGCCTAAAATGCCGTACCAAAGCCCTATGAGCCCATTTTATAAGCCATTAAGTCCTAAAGTGATCTAAATCTACTTTATCACCAATCCGAAAGTTGAGTATAGAGGCAAGCCTATTTTGTTATTCATTTTGCATGAATTTCATTTGTGAGAGTGAGAATGCTTGCACAGTCCCTGAATTCTAAATGCTTTTTGAGTGAGAAAGAGGGACTTCTCTTCTGTGAGGGCAGTTGCACTCCTTGATTGGCATATGACTAACCTAGTGACTGTGGATGGTTCAGACTCCTTCGCTTGTCGTAGTTTGATTGCTAGAGACATCTTCATGTTTTTGTTATTCTTAGTAGATTTGCAATCTGGTTTTGAAATTGAAATTTGGGTACTTGAATTAGAGTAAATGATGTATATGCCATTTGTATAACTACTATGACTTTCTCATTGTCTGATTAGATTGAGTCATCGCTTGAGGACAAGCAATAGTTCTAAGTTGAGGGTGTTGATGTGTTGTCAAAATATAACACATTTGATGCCTAAAACAAGGGATTTTGTGAGTTCGTAATGCGACTTTTTATGGTTTTTATGTGTTTTCGTGTTGTTATTGCAGAAAAGGTGGGTTGGCATGATTTTGAGAGAAAGTTACAGATTTTGCTGAAGTGCAGGATGTAAAAGCCTTCCTACGAGTTGTAGCCCAAGCTACGAGTCGTATGGTGATCTCGTAGTAAGAAACAGAGAGCAAAAATAAAAAATCTACTAAATGGAGATCAGCCCTACGAGGCCACTTTACGAGTTGTAGGTCTCACTACTAATCGTATAGGTGGACTCGTAGTAAGAAATAGAGAGCCAAAATTCTTCAGAGACTACGAGTGTATTAAGAGCATCAGTCGGAAATATGATCACCCTAGGATGATCTTTGACCATAAACTGAAGGCCTAGACTACAAGAGGAGCATACGAGTCGTAACCCGTAACAGTCAAGTCCAAAATGTAAAGTGCCTGATACGAGAGCCCAACTACAACTCATAAATACTATAAATACTTTATGTTAGGGTTTAAAAGGGATATCCCAGACTTAAATCTCTAGACAAAGACTTTGAATATTCTCTCTAGAATATTTTAGGGTTTTAGTGTAGAATCTTATTTTGAATCTGAAAAACCACTTTTGGGGATTGCAAAATCTTACATTGTATTCACTCTCCATCTATCAAAGTTTGTGGTTTACAACTTGTGATGTTATTGATCTTCATTGCTTTGGGTAAAGTTTTTAACTATGTCTTTTATTTGCATTCTTGTTGGTTTTGCCCTAGCAATGAGTAGCTAAGTACCCACAACTTGGGGTCGTGGGAACGATGGGTAGTTGACTTGAGATAATCTAGATTAATTACATTTCAATGATTGAGGTTTTGTATGTATTGTCTATGTCCCTTCATTTTGATTATTGTTTGGTGGTGGCTACTACCAAACCTTACCTACTATCACGATCCCGACCAAGGTACTGACAAATAGGAAAAGGGAAGTAGACAAAAGGATTCGGTTGATGTGTTCTCATCTAATCAACCAAACCTGACCAAGAGAGGTTGACTGGAACAATAGGTAACGCTTAGTTGGCACACCATGGTTGCCGACCAAGCACCATGGTTGACCTTCACCTTCACAAGAGGGCTGGAAGAAACTAAATTATCCTTCTACATGCGAATTCCCAATTATAGTTATGTTGTCTAGGAGTATTAAGTCAATGAACCATGGGGAACACAATTCCCAAGTTGTCCCTAAATTTGAGTGTTTCCTAGTAGAATAGCATAGTGTTTACTTTTACTTTTGTTCTTAAATCACAACCTCCCAACCCCCATTTAGAGGTTTTAGTTATTTATGCTCGAAATGATTGATAGTAAATTCTTGTAGTCAAACCCTGTATTCCCCATGGCTTTGACCCTAATCTTCGGTTAGGTTAATTGCTGACAACGACCGCTTTCTTATTGGAGCATGAACATCATTAGCGGGGTGTAATGCAACAAACAACATAAGCCATAATTTAGAAATATGCAAAATGATAATCAATGGGTATAAGCTCAATACATATTGAATTTTCAATGTCTTTGTCATGACCCAAGCCTAGGGCCTAGCATGACACGGCAAATGGGGAACCTGAAGGGACCCCAAACAAGCTTCTTAACATATTATTATACATCATTGGTCGCGAAAGCAAATAAACAACATAATTAGATTATAAATAAGGGCAAAGGGGCGAAAGAGAAACTTTCATAACATAAACATCAAGACAAGAGAGAGTCAAGGCTCAATAAATAACATGTCCAACAACACCTCTAAAACACAGATAGGAGCAGGGGTCAAGACAAGAAACCGGGCTCACCCTCATAATCAATACATACATGAAAGAAAGATAGTCTTAGTACATAGCATGAGATCATAGACATTGTCCCCGGAATGGAGGAATCACCAACTAGCTTGAGATAAATCCTACTAGTCAAGTGGAGGAAGATGCTCAATTGGGGCTTCGGTTCTCACATTGTGTCATCATGTAGGAATAGAGTATGCATTAGTATGTATGGATGTACTAAGTATGTAGGATGCAATGCAATAAGAGATAAGCAACATAATGGACATGCATAATTAGGCATTGAATGATCATAATAACAATATGGCATGCATAAACGATGCTTGAGGTAAAACATGCTTATATAGAACATATTACATGTGTAATAAGAGACCATCATTATAGAATTCAATGTCTACTGAGGTACCAATCCCTCAATTGGTTAGTGGATCATCACGACCTACCAGCCATGGTTATTGAGGTACCAACCCCTAAATTGGTTGGCGGATCATCTCACCCTCCCACCCGCAGTGGTTGAGGTACCAATCCCTCAATTGGTTGGTGGGTCATCTCAGCCTATTAGTCGTGGTGATTAGGGTACCAACCCCTCAATCTGGTTATCAAGGTACAAACCCCTTGATTGGTTAGTGGATCATCTCACTCTGCCACCTATGCTCACTGAGGTACGAACCCCTCAACCCGGTTATCTAGGTACAAACACCTGGATTAGTTATCAAGCTACGAATCCCTCGACAGGATTACCCTGGTTCATACCCCCCCAGTAGGGCATTGTCAATTTCCAACATAATATAGGAGAATATCATATAAATACATTTCTTTCATCATCATAAAGTCATTCAACTCATAAGACATGCATTGGACCCTCAATTCCTCAAGAAATCATAACCGAACATTTTATCAAACACTTGGCAAGTGTGTAGTGCTAGTGTAAAACAATGCAATTTAGGAATGAATTTATGCAAGAAAATTCAAGGTAAAACCATTATCAATACTTGATAACACCCTCAAGAAATATACATCAAAACCCTTCATCAAACCCAACAACAGATCTTAAATTCGTAGTTCAATACATGCTAAAAACAGTCACAATTTCGTGAAACCCCAACATAGTTCATAGTCTAACTCATAATAGGTAAGACTTATATGTAAATCAACTTGAAATCATGCAATTTAAGTAAAAAATGAGGCTTGGGCTTTATGGTGAAAGGAACCCACGAATAAAATCCACATACCTTGACTTTGGAGAATTTCTTGAAGAAGGATTTGAATGGAAACTTGATGCTTTGATGAATTCCTCAAGATCTAAAAGAGATTTGGACACTTGAATTTTGAGTGAAATATTAGTGTAAGGGTTTGATAGCGTATTGGGAAATGTCTTGTATGATATGAAGGCAATATATGGCTAAGTATAGGTGCTTTTACGCATGGGAGGGCTTAGGCCCAAGACCCAAAAGCGTTGGACCGAGAAAAAATCACTAGCAACAAAATATACAAGTCCATGTCTAGTTTACGACACGGACCTATCGCAGAGGAAATTTTACACTGGTCCGTAATGGAGGCGCATCGTGGTACCATCGCGGACAAACACTGTATAAGGGAGTTTTGGAAAATTGAAAGTACAATATGTTTCCTTTAAAATCGGGGTTGGACCCATTTCCCATTAAATTTTTCCAAAAAAAAAAAGAATAAGAAGTCAAATTTTTGATATCACACACAGATTTTGAGAGATATGGAAATTACGATTCTGGGCACTTCCAAGGAACATTTTCGGGGCACTTTTTGGGGTCACTTCCATATCTCCCCCTTTGGAACACTTCGTCCCCGAATGTCAAATAAACATATATGAGAGATGTAAACATGACAATTTCAGCCCACATAAGGATACAATAACGCACTTAAACATCATTTCAAAATTCTCGACGTAAGTGTAAAATTATCATGGACTTGTCAATTTAAACATGAATGTATACAAATGTCATAGGCTGAAACTCAGATTTGAAATCACATATGGGACTTAGATTAATACCTTAGGCTTGAGTGGAGTAGAAAAGGTAAGGATATCGTTTTTGTACGTCCACATTGGCCTCCCAAGTAGCATTTTCAACTGGTTGATTCCTCCAAAGGACCTTAACGGAAGCCACATCCTTATTCCTCAACCTCTTCACTTGTCTATCAAAAATCTGAATTGGAACCTCTTCATAAGTTGCCTTCAAAAACACCCACCACATCAAGAGGCATAATAGCATTAGGGTCTCCCACACAATTCCTCAACATGGACACATGAAAGACCAGAAGAACCAAATCCATCTTACTAGGCAATTCCAACTCACAACCTACCTTACCAATCCTCCTCATTACCCTATAAGGACCCACATAACTTGGATCCAACTTGCCCTTCTTACCAAAATGAACCACACCCTTCATGGGTGACACCTTCAAATAAACCCAATCACCAACTTTGATTTCAAGGCCCTTCTCTTCACATCGGAATAGTTTTTTTTGGCAACTTTGGGCCGTCTTCAACCTTTCTATAATCATCCTAACCTTATCAAGAGCCTCTATAACCAGATTTAGTCCCAACGAAGCTGCCTCTCCAACCTCAAACAACCCAACTGGTGGTCTACAATGTCTACCATAAAGAGCCTCAAAAGGGGTCATACTGATGCTAGAATGATAACTATTGTTATAGGCAAACATAGTCAATAGAAGATGAGCATCCCAACTATCCTTAAACTCCAATACACAAGCCCTAACCATATTCTCAAGTGTTTGGATAATTCTTTCGGCTTGGCCATGTTTGTGGGTGAAAGGTCATTCAAGTTTAACTCTTGTGCCAAGACCCCTTTGAAAGGACCTCCAAAAATATGAAGTAAATTGAGCACCACGATCCAATATGATGGACAAAGGAACCCTATGCAAACTCACCAAGTCAGTAATGTACAACCTAGCATAATCTTTAGCCTTATATTTGGTCTTAACTGGTAGAAAGTGAGATGATTTCATCATCCTATCAACCACAACCCAGATGGAATCGAAACCCTTTTCTAGTCTTGGGTAACCCAACCATAAAATCCATATTAATCTGCTCTCACTTCCAAGTAGGAATCTTGATGTCTTGGATTGCCACTCGGCCTTTGATGTTCGACTTTGACTTGTTGGCAACTATGACAACCGGAAACGAATTTGGCAATGTCCCTCTTCATACCTCCCCACCAATACACCTCTCTCAAGTCTCTGTACATCTTATTAGAACCGGGGTAAATAGAATAGGAAGAACCATGAGCCTCATCAAGAATATTTTCTCTAAAGCCATCAACACAAGGCACATATGACCCACCATAGTATCTAAGGGAACAATCTCCCCCATAGGAGAAAACCTCTACCTTACCACCCTTTACCAATGGCTTCAATTTCAACAAGGCGAGGTCAAGATCTTGCTTAGCTTTCATCTCCTCAACAAATGAAGATTTAGAGCCATCAACTACCACAACACCCCCATTATCCACCTCTTCCCACCTAACCCCCAATCTAGCCAACCAATGGACCTCCCTAGCCACCTCTTTGCCCCCATCATCAACATGCACTAGGATACCAATGGACACCCTACTCAAAGCATCGATCACCACATTAGCCTTACTAGGATGATAATGCACACTCATATCATAGTCCTTAAGAAGTTCTAGCCACCTTCTTTGTCACAAGTTGAGATCTTTTTGAGTGAAGACATATTGGAGACTTTTATGATTGATAAACATATCAACATGCACTCCATACAAATAGTGAAACCAAATTTCAAAGCAAAGACCACGACGGCTAGTTCAAGATCATGGGTAGGATGTTTCTTCTTATGTACTTTGAGTTGTCTAGAAGCATAGGCTATCGCCTTACCATTATGCATCAACACACAACCCAAACCAACCCTTGAAGCATCACAATATACAATAAACCCTTCTAGCCCTTGTGGTACCGACAATATAGGGGCGGATACAAACTTATCTTTCAATGTCTTAAAAATCATTTCACACTTATCG
>JAPFFP010046224.1:0-11120 GCA_026153255.1 Solanum medicagineum
TAGATATAAGTTGGTTCTCCCGAGCCTTATCGGCAACGGGTGCCAGTCCGCCCTAACAGTACTTTGGGGCGTGACAAGTTCATCATCAAACATTACCCTTGCATCAACATCAACATTAAAGGGCTCACAAGAGGTAAAATCTTTAAGAAAGGACCTAAACCTGGCTTTACAACATCATCAATATTTCCATAAGTAAACATATCTTTAGAAAGCTCATAATAATCATAGAGTCACTTGGATCATAAATCAACCAATAGATCATCAAATCCTAAAGAATCCTTAAAAAGGCATTTTATCAACACTTGGCGGGTATGTAATGCTAGTGTAAAACCATGCAATTCAAGAGTAAAATCATGCTATAAAATTCATTTTAAAACCACCAATAGGTACTTGGAAACACCCTCAAGCACTATACATCAAAACCCTTCATCAAATCTCACAATAGATCTTAGATTCATAGCTCAAAACATGCTAAAACAAACACACTTTTATGAACCCCAACATAGTGTGTAATGAAATTCATAATAAGTAAGACCCATGAGTAAATCAACTTTAAATCATGAAATTTAAGGTAAAAGGAAGCTTGGGTATCATGGGTGAAAGGAACCCATGAAAGAAACCCACATACCTTGACTTTGGAGAGCTTCTTGAAGAAGATTTGAAATGGAGGCTTGAAGCTTGAATGAAATCCTTAGATCCGGATGAGTTTTGGGACTCTTGAATCTTGAGGAGGACTTGGGACTTGACTTGCTTTCCTTAAATTCCAATAAGGCTTCTTGAAAACCTTGAGAATCAATGGAGAATTTGGTGAAGATTAGAGAGGAATTGAGAGGTTTTTGGTTGGTTTAAAGGGCTCAAAACGACTTGAAAATGAGCTCTTTTAGTATAGCATTATGACCCAATTGCCCTAGAGTAAGATAAACAATTTTCAGAAATTTTTGAATTAGTCCGCGCCAGGTCCGCGTCGCGGGCCCGTCGGGATAGCTACTGTTTTTGTGAAGTTTCACCAAAAATTATTTTTCTTGGCATGGATAAAGTATATCTTGTAGGTACTCATTCCCCCACATAATTTTTCCCTCTGAACAAGAATATGAAGTCGGATTTGCGAATTCTATACGGATTTTGAGATATTGAAAAAAATTACATCATAGGGTCTTTCTGAGCTACAAAGAGGGGTGTCTAAATATCCCCGATTTGAGATATAAGGGAATTATGATTATAGGGGCATTCCTAGGCAAGTGTGGGGCATTTCAATATCTCCGCTTTGGGAACATTCATCCCCGAATGTCAAAGAACGTACATAAGAAGAGTAATCATGAACAAATCAGCCCCAACAAGAATGCAACAATAAATTTAAACATCATTTTCAAAATCTCAACACTAGTGTTAAAATCATCATAACATGAATGCATACAATGACATAGGGGCTGAAACATAAGACTTGGAATCATAAAAGGACTTGACGATTCTAGCAAAGGGCCTTGACGAACACTACACCCTTATGAATCAACTTCTTCAACCCTTCCATCTAATACCTCCACCAGGACCGCTTCCTAAGTCAACTTATCCTTCACAACACCCACAATCTTACGAGTTCTATAGCACTAGAGTCACCACCACATCCCTTCAACCTAAAAGATGAAAAATCGGACAAACCATACCCATATCCCTAGGTAATTCCAATCTTTAAGCAACCTTACCAATCCTCCTCTACACTCTATAAGGACTCACAACCCTAAACTCATTGTCAACCTTAATCATACATAGTCCACTTGGTACCATAAACCACCATCTCTCCATTGGGAGACAACCTCCACTCTATCATCTTTTCTCCTAAAACTTCTAACCCTAATAAGGCGGAATCAAGGCGTTGCTTAACTAGACCTCTCCAACCAAAGGAAATTGGAACCACCAAAAACATTATACTACCATTCTCAAATTCCTTCAACCTAACTCCTAATCTAGCCAACTGATGGACCCTACTAGTCACCTCTTTACCACCATAATCCACAATGCTAGGTTACCTATAAACACCCTACTTAGAGCATCAACCACAACATTAACCTGAACGGGGAAATAGTGCACACTCATATCACAATCCTTAAGGAGTTCAAACCACCTTCTCGTTATCCTCAACTCACACCTATCATATTTAGCAAACAACCTCTCATCCCCCAAGACTTGCAACACTACCCCAAATGATTCACAAGCTGTAAATAAATCAATACTCCCTCGCTATAGGCCATAAAAACATGCCAAGGTAGGGTTTTAAGACCCTATTCAAGAAACCCATAAAAACAACTGATGCATAAGCCATCCAAACAACCCAGCCAATATTAAAAATGCTCACTCCTAGTCCGAAAATACTCTTAGGGATATCACCAACCCTCATCCTTACTTGGGGACAAAACCCGAACCAAAGATCAATCTTAGAGAAGTGACTAACCCATCGTAGTTGACCAAAAAGATCATTCATCCTTAACCATCATATTACAACCTTACGAGTCCTATACTCATTAGAAGCATGCTATGCAAGTAGCCCAAAGCACCCCAAGACCTCTAACCCATCAAGCTAAGTTCAACCAAGATCACGAGATAAGACTCTATGTAACAAGAACATGGGGCTACCCTTATAGACCCCTCTTAGCCACAATAGACTAACAGAACCCTCCGGGACACACATATGGATCCTATTAGCACAAAGGAATAATACAAGAAATAGAAACTCCTAGACCTATAAAATCACACTACTCAAAACATCGGTCACAACGTTGGCCTTACTTAGGATCAACTAAGTCCTAGGAGAAGCAATAGAAGACAACCTATTCACAAACTCCGGTAATAGCTCGCTAAGCCCAAGATGCTCCTAATATCTGATGGATTCAAAGGTCTAGGCCAATCTCTAATCACCTTCATCTTACTAGGGTCCACCATAACACTATCCCCCGACAACACATGACCTAGGAAGGCAAACTTTTGTAACTAAAACTCGCACCTCTTATACTTAGCATACAACTTCTCTTCCCTAAAATTGGTAGTACTACTCTCATATGACTCACATGCTCCTTCTCACTTGGAGAAACAACTAAAATATCACCACCAAGGACTATCACAAGTATAACCAGGTAGGGATTAAAAGACCCTATTCATGAGACTTATAGATATGGTCAGAAAGGACATTCAAGAACACATCTACCACCAAAATAACTCAAATAGAAATAACTTAGGTTCAACACCCCTAACTTCCTCAAGGTGATAAATACAACCCTTAGAGATCAATTGCACCTTAAGACAAGAATGGACCTACCCCTTCAGTACAACTCAAGAGCAACTTATTCAGGAATTGGAATCAACTCTATGGGCTCCACAAATAACGGAGACATATCATGCATGCAATTAAACCACCTCAACTATGACATCCGAAATCAACCACATCTAATCCAACAAGCCACAAGGCAAGACCCAATGCAACATGAACATGGAACAATACCTATGAACTTTCTAACGATAATATACTCAACTAAGAGGTAGGCACCAAAGGTTCACATAACCACTCAGGAGACACAAGAATCCTAATAGCAACCAAAAGTAATAATGAAAGGAATAGCTGAACCCGGATCCATCAAAATCAAAACCTTCAACTTACCTTCTTTTGCCTCTCTCTTTGAAGCGGCATGATCAACTAGAAGAACAAAGAACAATCATTAGAGGGGAAATCTCTATCTCACTTCTAAAGCACGACATAGACCATGAAGAAGGGAAATATTTTCTAAAACGTCTCATAGCCTCCAACTCATAGTTATGGGGTACAACACAACCATGAATAAGACTCTAATCGACGCGGTGCATTGGACTCCGAGGATCTAAAAACCTAGTGCCGATACCATCTTTGTCACTATCCAAGACTAGACATGACCAGCGAGTAGGGAATCTGAAGGAACCCCAAACAAGACTCATAGCATATCATTACATATCCTTAGTCGTGGAAGCAATTAAAAATGGCAATAAGAGGTAACATAAACAAGGGGAATTGGGACTAAGGGAGCGAGAGAAAAAGGGGAAGTAATACTTAAATATCATAAATGAGTCAAGCTCAAGCATAACTTGTCCAACAACACCTCTAAACAGAGATACTTAGCAGGGGCCAAGACAAGCAACCGGGCTCACCCTCATAGCAATGACAATAGGTAACCAAAATATACAAGATATAATCGAAACATAAGCATGAGAGAGGAGAGATATTATCCCCGGACATGAGGACTCACCAAATGCTAACTTGAACAATCTGTCTAGCCATGAGGAGGAGAATCATTAGGGGCACTGGCCCCTTAATGGTGATATCATGTAGGCATAGAGTATGCATTAGTACGTTTGAATGTACTAAGTATGTAGGATGCAATGCAACAAGAGATAGGCATCATAATCAAAATGCATAATTATAAGCAATGGATACACATAATAACAATATGGCATGCATGATTAATGCTTGAAGTAAAAACATGCTTTTAAATCATTCCAATTGCATAGAACATACCATAGAAGTGTTGGAAGAGACTTCAACTGACATAGAATAAGACCAAGCGAGCTACATCTTGGAATCCCAATGATTACCCCTCACCGGTAAAGAGGTGGTCTACTTGCCAAGGTAAACCATACTTCAAATGTATGGGAACATGACCCAATTTCATATGAAGTAACCTTTCCTATTGGGAACATGACCCAATTTCGAAAAGGATTTCATTAAGAACTTCACCTTACGGGAACACGACCCAATTTCGAGAAGAACCTCAAGAGAAAGTGTACTAAGTGGATCCACTAGCATTGTAAGAATATAACATAGTCCTATGGTGGCAAATAGTTCAAGGAAATAGAGCAAACCCTCCATCCATCGGTGCTAAGTCTGATCCCACAGAATACTTATTATAATCATACTTTAGTAACTTATGAGAAACATAGAATCATTACACAAGTAGCTCTAAAACATCTTTGACCTCTAATGGTGAAGCCAACTTCAAACATAAGAATAGTTCATCATCAAACATTACCCTTGCATCAACATCACATTAAAAAACTCACAAGAGGTAAAATCTTTAAGAAATGGCTTAAACTCGGCTTTACAACATTATCAACATTTCCATGAGCTAAATATATTTTTAGAAAGATCATAATAATCATAGAGTTACTTGGATCATAAATCAACCAATAGATTATCAAAACCTAAATAATCCTTAAAAAGGCATTTTATCAAACACTTGGCAGGTGTGTAATGCTAGTGTAAAATCATGCAATTCAAGAGTGAATTTATGCTAAACAGTTCATTGTAAAACCACCAATAGGTACTTGGTAACACCTTCAAGCAATATACATTAAAACCCTTCATCAAATCTCACAATAAATCTTAGATTCTACCTATAAACATGCTAAAACAAACACACTTTCATGAAACCCCAACGTAGTGTGCAATGGAATTCATAATAAGTAAGACCCATGAGTAAATCAACTTTAAAACATACAATTTTAGGTAAAAGGAAGCTTGGGTATCATGGGTAAAATGAACCCATAAAAGAAACCCACATACCTTGACTTTGGAGAGTTTCTTGAAGAAGATTTGAAATGGAGGCTTGAAGCTTGAATGGAATCCTTAGATCCTGATGAGTTTTGGGACTCTTGAATCTTGAGGAGGATTTAGGGCTTGTCCTGGTTTCCTTGAATCCCAACAAGACTTCTTGAAAACCTTGAGAATGGATGGAGAATTTGATGAAGATTAGAGAGGAATTGAGAGGTTTTTGGTTGGTTTTTAGGGCTCAAAAAGGCTTGAAAATGAGGGATTTTTGTATATATAGGTATAGGGTTATTACCCAATTGCCCTGGTGTAAAAAGAACAATTTTTGAAAATTTTTGAATTAGTCCGCGTCGCGGACTCGTCGCAGACAACTACTGTTTTTGCGAAATTTCACCAAAAATTATTTTTCATAGCATGGACAAAGTATACCTTGTAGGTACTCGTTGTTCGACAAAATTTTGACCTCTAAACAAGAAAATAAAGTCGAATTTACGAATTTCTACATGGATTTTGAGATATTGAAAAAAATACATCATAGGGTCTTTTCGAGCTACGTGGAGGGGTGTTTAAATATCCCTAATCTGAGATTTAAGAGAATTAATTATGGGGGCATTCCTAGGAAAGTGTGGGGAATTTCATTAACACAAGAGAAAGAAGAACCCGCACACCCGAGGAATACGGGCTCATAGCGAGCTCCGGGATGCTCTCACTTTGCTAACTCAAGTTAGTTATGGCTAACCAAGCCAACCAAGGGGCCCAAGCCCCTAATGCTTCTACTCCGGCATCTTGACTGAGGAAATTTATAAGAATGAACCCACCGGAGCTCAATGGGTTCAAGGTGGATGAGGAGCCTCAAGAATTTATTGATGACGTTCACAAAGTGTTAGCTATCATGGGTGTGAGCTCAGAGGAGAAGGCGGAGTTGGCGACTTACCAATTCAAGGGGATGGCTGAAATATGGTGCACTCAATAGAAGGAGGAGAAAGGGAACAAAAATGTGCTTTTATTGGAGGAGTATAAGGTGGCTTTCCTCAAACGCTTCTTTCCTCTTGAGCTTAGGGAGGAAAAAAGGATGGAGTGCATAAATTTGAAGCAAGGGTCTATGAGTGTGAGGGAGCATGCCCTCAAGTTTAACCAACTATCAAATATGATCCACACTTGGATGCAGACTCGAGGTCTAGAATGAATAAGTTTGTGATGGGTGTATCCAATTTGGTGAGTGAAAATTATCGCACTGCCATGTTGATTAGTGACATGGATTTGTCTCGCTTGATGACTTATACCGATCAATTAGAGGGGAGAAGTTGAGAAAGAGGAGGAGTAATGAGGCCAAAAGTGCCTGTTTTGATGGTAAGTTCCAAAGTTGCAAAGGTAGTCGGTTCCATCAACGCCAAGGGTCCTCACATGCTCCTAATAGGAGGTATGCCAATGACTACCTAAGGGCCCAAGGTGAGGGTGGTGGTGTGATGCCTAGACTCGTGCGTCCAAAGTGTGGTAGGGTTAATGGTGGCCCATGCTTGAGGGATACCAATATTTGTTCTGGTTATGAAGAAGTAGGCCACAAGATGACTAATTGTCCACGAAATCGCAACAAGGGCAAGGATGTTCGTCCTCAAGGTCAGGGTGCTAAAGCAGTTCCCTTGGGTAGAGGAGTCCAACAAGGTGGTGCCCCAAGGCACAATCGATTCTATGCACTCCAAGGGAGACAAGGGGTTGATGAGGTGCCCGATGTGGTCATCGGTATGTTAAAAGTCTTTAATTTTGATGTGTATGCACTAATAGACCCAGGATCCACTCTTTCTTTTGTTACTCCTCTTAGTGCCAAAATGTTTCATGTTGAGCCCGAATTATTGTGTTAGTCTTATGAGGTGTCAACTCCCATTGATGTATCTATTGTTGCTAGAAAGGTCTATAGAAATTGCCCCATTTGCATCTTGCATAAAATATTGTCTTGTTATCTTGTTGAATTGGATATGGTGGATTTTGATGTCATTCAAGGGATGGATTGCTTGCATGCATATTATGCCTCTAATAATTATAGAACCCATAGGGTCAAGTTCCAGTTCCCAAATTAACCCATCCTTGAGTGGGAGAGTCATGATGTAGTGGTCAAGGGTAGGTTTATCTCTTGCATTAAAGCCCAAAAGTTGATCTCTAAGGGGTGTCTCTATCATCTTGTGAGGGTTAGGGATGTTGAGTCCATAGTCCCTCCTATAGAGTCGGTCCCGGTGGTAAATAAGTTCCTTGATGTCTTTCCTAGTGATCTTCCCAGTGTTCCTCCCAAAATAGAAATAGATTTTGGCATAGATCTCCTCCCCGGTACTCAACCCATTTCTATTGCCCCTTATCGTATGGCTCCGACGGAGTTAAAGGAGTTGAAGGGGCAATTGAGGGACTTGTTGGAGAAGGGTTTTATTAGGCCTAGCCAATCACCTTGGGGTGCACCGGTGTTGTTTGTGAAGAAGAAAGATGGGTCCCTTAGAATATGCATTGAATACCAGCAACTTAATAGGGTTACCATCAAGAATAACTACCCTCTCCCAAGGATTGATGATTTGTTTGACCAATTTCAAAGGCTAGTCACTTCTCTAAGATTTATCTTCGGTCCAGGTATCATCAAGTAAAGGTGAGGGAGTGTGATATTCCCAAGACAGCTTTCTGGACTAGGTATGTGCATTATGAATGTGTGGTTATGTCTTTTAGGTTGACCAATGCACCGGCTATCTTCATGGATCTTATGAATGGGGTTTTTAAGCCCTACCTTGATTTGTTTGTGGTGGTCTTCATTGATGATATTTTGATCTACTCTCATAGTGAGGAGGATCACATGAGTCATCTGAGGGTGGTGTTGCAAAAACTAAGAGAAGAGAAGTTGTATGACAAATATGAGAAGTGTGAATTTTGATTGAAAGAGGTTGTCTTTCTAGGTCATGTGGTGTCGGGGATGGTATTAAGGTGGATCCTAAAAAGACGGAAGTGATTAGAAGTTGGCCTAGACTTTGACTCCATCAGATATTAGAAGCTTCTTTGGCTTAGCGGGTTATTATCGGAGCTTTGTGAATGGGTTCTCTTCTATAGCTTCTCCCATGACTAAGTTGACCTAAAAGAAGGCTAAGTTTGTGTGGACCGATGAGTGTGAAAAGATTTTCCAAACCTTGAAGGATAAGCTTGTGTACACTCCTATCTTGTTTCCACCGAAAGGGTTGGAAGGGTATGTTGTGTATTATGATGCCTCCCGGATCGGTTTGGGTTGTGTTTTGATGCAAAATGGTAAGGTGATAGTCTATGCTTCTAGACAACTTAAGGTGCATGAAAGAAATTATCCTACTCATGATCTTGAATTGGATGCCATAGTATTTGCTTTGAAAATTTGGCATCATTATTTGCATGTTGATGTGTTTGCCCATATAAGAGTATCCAGTATGTGTTCACTCAAAAAGAACTCAACTTGAGGCAACGAAGGTGGTTAGAGCTTCTTAAGGGTTATGATATGAGTGTGTATTATCATCTCGGTAAGGCTAATGTTATGGCGGATGCTTTGAGTAGGGTGTCTATGGGTAGCCTAGCTCATGTTGATGGTGGGGGCAAAGAGGTGGCTAGAGAGGTCAATTGGTTAGCTAGGTTGTAAGTTAGGTGGGAAGAGGTTGATATTGGTGGTATTATGGTTGTTAGTGGTTCAAAGTCTTCCTTGGTTGATGAGGTAAAAGCAAAGAAAGATCTTGATCCCTACTTGTTACACTACAACAAAAAAGAGATTTAGTGGCAATTAAAATCTATTTTACCGGTCATAATAATAGTCATTACAGCTTTTACCAGCCAATGAACTATGGGTTGTTTTAGGGGTCGGCAAAGGCTTTTGTGGCCATTCAAACAAATGCTGGTAAAACTATGCTAAGTTACCGCTAGAACTCTTTTGATTTTGTGGCTATTGTTTACGGCAATTAAGATGGCTGCTAAATTCAATTCAAAGAGGTTAGTCATGCTCCTGTAGTGTCCATTTTTATAGTCAGTAAATCTAATAAATTGCCTCTAAATCAAATTTATTTTAGCTGTAATTGTTTACAGCAATTAAGATGACTGCTAAATTTAATTCAAAGTGGTTAGTTATGCTTATGAAGTTACCATTTTTATACTCAGTAAATCTAACTAAATTGTTGCTAAAACAAATTCATTTTAGTGGCAATTGATTAGGACAATCAAGATGGATGCTAAATCAAATCCAAAAGAGTTAGTTATGCACATGTAGCATTTGTTTTCATAGCCAGCAAACTAAACTATATTACGACTAAATGCATTAGTTTAAGCGGCAACTAAAATTATTGTAAAATCAAATATGAAACAACTAATTATGCTCATGTAACATCCAACTTTTCAGCCGATAACTGCAATAAAATTGCCACTAAAGATTAATATTATAACTAGTAAACCCCAATAAAATTATTATCAAAGGTGTCTTATTACCAGCAACAAAGTTTTTCAAAAGCTAAAAAATGTATGATATTAATTTGCAATATAAAATGTCACCTCATAAAATCTAAACCAATCAAAAAATATAATGTCTTCATAGAATTTCCACAATTGTTCCTCATGTTGAAATATTCTATAGGCAAAAGTTTTCAAATCGTATGACCTGAAATAATAAAATAAACTATGTCAAAATATAGAATATAATGGATAAAAACATCAATGGAGAAATGAACATATACTAGCACATATCTGATCCCTACTAGACAGTGACAGTATATTGAAAATAGCAATACCTCTCTTCCAAATAATAATTAATTTTCTGCTCCTCTTTATGGCTTGCTAGTCTCTTCACTACAGAGAAGAAACATGTAGCTATTTCTCCTCTTTATGACCCTTTATACTTAGTTTCTTAGCCAAAGATACACATAACTTAGCCACCACATCAAATATAATTAAAATTCAGCTATCTCTTTTAAAGTGAATAACATTTGAACAAAGTATCCCTGCAGTAGAAATAACACCAGGCTACTTTTTTTGCATCATTGGCAACTCATAAGTTGGAAATCTTAGATCAATTTTGCATTCAAACTACAAGTATAAGAGTTCATCATTATAACTACTCCAAACTAGTAACAGGGTTTCTAACGAAAGAAGAAGAAATAAAAAAATGAAGAAGGGAGGGAGACTTAGGAATTAATCTAAGTAAATTAGAAATAAAAAGACAACTTCATAGCATAGCCCTATTTCTTTCTCACTTTAATGGGAGATGTGCACTTCTATATATACAACATAAATCTATATCTTAGCCTCTGTGAATGGCCTCTTTGATGACGGTCAACCTCGCCCAATCCAATACTAAATAATGGTTATGGATCTAGATATTCTGACCACACACCTCTCAATATTCAATTTTTAATTGAAGAAGCACAAAGACCAAAGCATTTCAGATTTCTAATTGTTTGTCTGATAATAAAGACTTCATGCCCCAAGTAAAATAGGCTTGGCATATAAGTCATCAGTTGAAACCAATTTAGAATTCTTATTACCTAGGAAGAATGATAGATGTTTGCTAAGTTTGAATTGTTTGGCA
>JAPFFP010046225.1:0-11120 GCA_026153255.1 Solanum medicagineum
AAATTTAGCGTCACTTGCCCCTTTCATATCATGTTTCCTTTGAATTGTACCAATATTGTAAGGCGTGGGGTGTTACAAGGGGGAAACCCTATCTCACTTCTAAAGCACGCCATAAAACATGAAGAAGGGAAATATTTCCTAAAACGTCTCATAGCCTTCTACGCATAGTTGTAGTGCACAACACAGTCTTGAATAAGACTCTAATCAATGTGGCGTGTTGGACTCCGAGGATCTATCAACCTAGTGCTCTGATACCATCTTCGTCATGACCCAAGCCTAGGTCCTAGACGTGACCGGCGAATGGGTAACCCGAAGGAACCCCAAATAAGTCTCATAGCATATCATTACACATCCTTAGTCGCGGAAGCAATATAAAACAACATAAGAAACATGAACAAGGGGAATTAGGACTAACAGAGAGAAAGAGAGAGAGAGTGTGTGTAATACTTAAATAACATAGATGAGTCAAAGCTCAAACATAATACATAACTTGTCCAACAACATCTCTAAGCATAGATACTTAGCGCGGGTCAAGACAAAGCAACTGAGCTCACCCTCATGGTCATAAGTATACAATAAACAAAGAGAGTCTTAATACATAACATAAGAGAATAGTCATTGTCCCCGGAATGGAGGACTCACCAAAGGCTAACTTGAACAATCCGTCTAGCCACGAGAAGAATCAATAGGAGCTCCGGTCCCTACATGGTAACATCATGTAGGCATAGAGTATACGTTAGTATGTTTGAATGTACTAAGTATGTGGGATGAAATGCAACAATAGATAGACATCATACTCAAAATGCATACATTAGACAGTAAGCATAATATAACAATATGACATGTATAATCAATGCGTAAGTAAAACATGCTTAAGTAGCTCATGCTCATATCGGATATCATATGTGTAGAAGAGACCAAGCTAGTATTCCAACTTTGGTTGGAAGGTGACATTCACACCTGTTCACCTTAGGGGCAAGGTACACGCGCCTCACATGGTCAGTGACATTCACACCTGTTCACCTTGGTGGCAATGTATACACCCCTCACATGGTTGGTGACATTCATTCTTGTTCACCTTGGTGGCAAGGTACACACTTCTCACATGGTCAATGTCATTCCCACCTGGACACCCTAGTGGCAAGGTACATACCCCTCACATGGTTGATGCCATTCACACCTG
Source organism: Solanum medicagineum (assembly GCA_026153255.1). Lineage (NCBI taxonomy): Eukaryota > Viridiplantae > Streptophyta > Magnoliopsida > Solanales > Solanaceae > Solanum > Solanum medicagineum. The sequence continues at coordinate 1,184 of JAPFFP010046225.1, forward strand.
GACACCTTAATGGCAAGGTACATAACCCTCATATGGTTGATTCTATTCACACTCGGATACCCTAGTAGCAACATACATACACTCACATGGTTGATGTCATTCACACCTGGACACCCTGGTGGCAAGGTACATACCCCTCACATGGTTATTCGGGCTCCTATACCCCTCGGAACGGGCATAGTCTAATGTAACACATTATATAGAACATATAAATCATGTACATAAGCTCATTTCATTATCATATAGTCAATTATATCTTATCTCATGCTTTGGACCTTCATTTCCACAAGCAACCCTAGCTGGACATTTTATCAAACTCTTTGGGGGTGTGTAATGGGGGTAAAAGACCATGCAATTTAGAGATGAAATCATACAAGAAAATCTGTTATAAGACCATCAATGAACACTTTGTAACACTCCCAAGATATTCACATCAAAACCCCTCATCAAATCCAACATTAGATCCAAGATTAACGCTCAAAACATGCTAAAACAACCATACTTTCATGAACTAAAATCACTGTGCAGTAAATTTCTCAATATACAAGACCCATATGTAAAATCAACTTTAAATCAGGCAATATTAGTAAAATGGGAGGCATAGGCACCATGGGTGAAAGGACCCAATAACTAAACACCACATACTTTAACTTTGGAGAAGTTCTTGGCGAAGATTGAAAATAGAGGCATAAAGCTTGAAGATAATCCTTAGCTTGGGATGAGGGTTTAGAGTCTTGAATTTGGAGTGAAAATATGGTTTAGTGTTTTTGTGAGTGTTGGGAAATGTTTTGGGGGATATGAGGATGAAATAAGGCTAAGTGTATGTATAAACACATTTGGGAACACTTAGGCCCAAGACCCCAAAGCCTTGGACCGAGATAGAAATCACAGGCTGCGAAATACACAGGTCCATGACGCCTGCCTGTCACGGAGGCTAAATTAACACATGTCCGCGATAGCTGCGCGTTACGGTGCTGTCATGGACTGTATCTGGAAATTGAAATTTTGGAAATTTGAAATTGTGATTCGATTGCTCTAAAATCAGGGTTTTCCCCCTAATTTTGACCCCCTGAAAAAGAATATGAAGTCGGATTTTTGAAATAGCAAACGGATTTTGAGATATATGGAATTTAAAATTTCGGGCATTTCGAAACACATTTTTTGGGCACTTTTTGGGGTTGTTTCACAACTCTTCAAAACACTTGTCAATTTCCAATTACGATAATTGAAACAATTTTAATTAGTAACTGCACGCTTTATACAATGATAATACTTCAAAGAAGGTTATGGTTCTTGGATTGGAGCAATCTATTTATAGACATTTTTAATACTATTGTCTGATGGAAGTTACGAGTTTTGCGTGTTTTCAGAGTTTGTGTTTTTTTTTTCGCTCAAAAGAAATTACCACAACTGCAAGTAGAGGAGCCAAGTGAAACAAAACAGAGTGCAAAATACAAGGCAGCAAGTACAGCTCCAACGAATGGCTCCACCCAGAAAATACATGTCACTTTCAAAACAAAGAAAAAGGGGAAATCTTTTTGCTACTCATAAAAGTCAAAAGAAAAAAGAACAATCAAGAGAATAGCTCATAATCAATAACTACGCCTCAATCTAAAGCCAAACATCACTGGCTCTATGAAACCTTATTGTGCATGTCGTTCCATTAAAACTTCTCTTAGTCATATAGTATAACTATATTTTTTAAGAAAATTATATTCCACTTCAATGTATAACTAAATCCATTGATGCATAGAAGTAGAACTTACATGGTAATCCATGCATCTTCTCTATTGTCAATACTAGCAGGGGTAATGTCAGTGCCTATATTAGGGATAGTGGCTAAATGAACAAAGAACACTGCAAATCCAAATGGGAGAGGAGCCAAAATCTACAAAAACATAGCAATGAGTTAGCATATAAATTCATTTAATTAGCACAATTGTAAAATTCAAAGCACAAAATGGCTGGAACATAGGAGTTGGGCATTTCTCTTGACAGCCTGGCAGAGAAGACTGTGTAGATAAGAACAAAAGTGCTAGTAATATCATCTTCCTTAGTGTAACTATGGGTCACAGTATGGGCATCTCCACCCTTAATCTTAAACAAAGATGGCTGGAGCCCTTCGACAACACCAGCACTACAAATTGTTACCGGCAATTTTCTTGCCAGAAACAGATCAAATGTGGCCTCTTTCATCTAGCTAGAGGCATATATATCCTACTATCTGATGAAAGTTACAAGCTCGGCGTGCCTTCTGAATTTGCAAGATTGGATGCCACTATCCTATTCGGAGAGAAGGATATCAGACTGAAAAGTTCATTTACATCATGTTAGATCATTTTCCCAGTAATGTCTACATGAAAATCGGTGGCCAATATCTGCACAAGCGAAGGCATGAAGTTCAAAGACTCTAAATGTAGACAATATTTAGCTTGGATATTTCACACAGGTAAGACATGGAAGTTCAGAACAGATTCTAGAAAAGGGAGATAAGTTGCATCAAGTTAAAAATAATACACCATGAAACCCTTGATTCATTCTCATAAATCATGATATAGGGTAAGAGCAAATACAACTTCAAAATGACTACACCTGGTTTTTCTTATAACTAGGGCGGTCCGAAAAAAAGTCTTAACTAGTCAGACCTGTAATTAGTAGAAGCATCTTTCTTCCTATTAGAAACGAGCTACAAAAAAGTTCTCCAAGAGAGGCTTAACAACGCCATTTTGACATAGGTAGGAGAAGACGGAGTTGCACAAAGCCACATTACATCTACTAACTAGGAGGAGTTGTCTCATCTGGGCATTGATGCATCTTATTGCCATCTATGAAGATTGAGCTGTTAGCTTCAGATCTTAGCTCCAGCAGTTCGTTAATTGAGGCTATTATCTAGAGACAGAAATATTAGAGAAGATATTTTTGGCGGGCGGGGGGGGGGGAGACTTTATTGAGGTGAACTGATTGTTTACATGTTGTACACGTTTATATAATGAAAGGTTAACACTGCAACTAACTACTTCTGCCAGTTGTACACCATAAATGCTAATCTAATTAACTTAACAATATTAACAACCTAATTTGCCAGTGTTAATACTCCCCCTCAACCTGGAGGGTGCAAAATATTGAGCACTCCCAGCTTGTTCATCAGGTAGCTGTGTTGTGCTTTGCCTAGTCCTTTAGTTAATAAATCTGCCAATTGTTCTTCAGTTCTCTTATATATTGTCTCTATGACTCCTTTCTTGATCTTGTCTTGAATGAAATGACAATCTATTTTACATGTTGTACACGTTTATATTATGAAAGGTTAACACTACAACTAACTACTTCTGCCAGTTGTACACCATAAATGCTAATCTAATTAACTTAACAAACTAATTTGCCACGTGTTCATACTCCCCCTCAACCTGGAGGGTGCAAAATATTGAGCACTCCTAGCTTGTTCATCAGGTAGCTGTGTTGTGCTTTGCCTAGTCCTTTAGTTAATAAATCTGCCAATTGTTCTTCAGTTCTCTTATATATTGTCTCTATGACTCCTTTCTTGATCTTGTCTTGAATGAAATGACAATCTATTTCGATATGCTTTATACGCTCACGAAAGGTTGAATTTGAAGCAATCTGCAAGGCTTTCTTACTGTCACTTTTGATCTTTACTGGTTGTGACACCTTTACTCCTAGTTCTTGAAATAATCCCTGCAACCACATTATTTCAGCCACGACTGAGGCCATGCTCCTATATTCTGCTTCTGCAGAACTTCTTGAAATAGTCTACTTTTTTTTTTTTAACTTTCATGACACTAATGAACTTCCAAACTTGACCAAGTATTTTGTCACAGATCTTCTTGTGTTTGGGCATGTTGTCCAATCTGAATCACACCAACATACTAGTTCTTGATTGTGTGATGAACTCATAAGTAACCCCTGTCCTGGTGCTAGTTTCAAATATTTTAGCACTCTGATAGCAGTTTCCCAATGTGACTATTTTGGCCTTTGTATGAATTGACTGAAAGTTTGCACAATATAACTGATATCACGTCTTGTTGTGGTCAAGTACAATAGCTTTCCTATCAGTTTATGATAAACACCAACATCTACTAATAAGGCATCATCTTGTCTTCTAATTGCTTTATCAACATCTGCACTTGTTAATCTTGCATTTGTCTCTAAAGGTGTAGTTGAGGGCTTTGCTCTACTTAATCCCATTTCTCAAATTAGCTCTAACACATACTTTCTCTGATTCAGCGATATTCCATACTTTGATCTCATCACTTCTATTCCCAGGAAGTATCTGAGATCTCCCAAGTCCTTCACCTTGAACTGTTTGTGCAGTGCTTCCTTTACATTAGTGATCATTCTCTTGCAACTACCTGTAAATAGCAGATCATCTACATACACCAATATTATGACAATATTTGTATCTTCCTTCTTTGTAAACAAGGAATAATCATGATTGCTTTGAGTGAACCCATCTCCAATTAATGCTTAAGTCAACTTTATGTTCCATTGCCTTAAGGCTTGTTCAAGCCATACAATGATTTTTGTAGCTTTCTCACCTTAGTCTCCCTTTGACTTCTGAAACCTCAGATATCTCTATGTAAACTTCCTCATATAAGTCACCTTGAAGAAAATCATTAGACACATCCATTTGGAATAAGTCCCAACCTTTTGATGCTGCTATGGCAATCACAGACCTAACTACGACCATTTTTGCAACTGGGCAAAATGTCTCATGATAGTCAAGACCTTCTCTTTGACTATATCCCTTTGCAACTAATCTGGCCTTGAACCTTCCCACATCCCTATTTGCTTGAAATTTTATTTTGTAAACCCACTTAGAACCTACTGTGTTCTTTCCTTCTGAAGATCAAAAATCTCCCATGTCTTGTTGTCTACTAGAGCTTTAATCTACATCTTAATAGTTCAATCCATCTAACATCCTTAGCAGCTTCTTTGAAGGTTGTGGTTCAACAAAAGAGGAAACTTTTGAGGGAAAAGTTTGATACTTAGCACTAGTTCTATAATAGGATAGATAGTCAGCCAATGGATATTAGCTAGTGTTGCGATTTGCCTTGGACTTTGGTTTCCCAACATAATCCTTCATCCATATGGGTTGCCTAGATGTTCTTCCTAAAGTCCTTGTACTTCTGCTATGTCTCTTGCTTCCTGTGTGTCCTGATGTAAGATAGGACTGGTAATATCATCTGGCATTGTAGATTCTAAGTGCGAAGAAGGCACGTTTTGAGATAGAATGTCATTATTTGTATGTGTGGAGATAGGTGCTCCATCATTTGTACTATCACTCAAAACAGGTAGCGAAGATGACTATGAGTGAAAAGGAAATATATTATCTCTAAAGACAATATCCTTACTAACAAATATGTTCTTTTAGGTCATGTCAAGAATTATATACCCCTTTTGTTCTTCTGAGAAACCAAGGAGTATAGCAGCTTTTGCTCTTGGCCCAAACTTGTCTCTTTTCAGTAGATTAGTGGCATAGCAAAGATATCCTATTACTCTTATGTGACTAAGTGATGGCCTTGCATCGTGAAGTAGCTCATATGGTGTACTTCCTCCTATAGCTATTGAAGGCAATCTGTTCATCAGTGAAACGACCCCTAAAAGTGCCTGAAAATGTGCCACGAAATGCCCAGAATTTTTAATTCCATATATCTCAAAATCCATGCGCGATATCAAAAATCCGACTTCATATTCTTGTTCAAGGGGTTGAAATTAGGGGAGAAAGGATCTAACCCTGATTTAAAAGTCAAAGATTAGCAATTATGAATTTTTAAAGTGCGAATTCCATTGAGCAATCTGCGTTCTTAACGCGACACGCACCAGTATAAAAATGTGCCTATTTTTTTTACTTCCATCAAAGACTTTATGTATTGGGCCTAAGTGTTTTAAAATAGGTTTTTACCTATATTTAGTCATACTTCACCCTTATATCTTCTTAAACATTCCTCAATATTCACTCAAATACTTAGCCATATTTTCACTGCGAAAGTCAAGTCTCAAAACCCTCATCCAGAACTAAGGATTTTCTTCAAGATTCAAGCCTCTATTTTCAATCTTCATCAAGAGCTTCTTCAAAGCTAAGGTATGTGGGTTTCAAACATTGGGTCCTTCCACCCATGGTGCCCTAACCTCCTTCCTACTCAATTTGCATGATTTAAAGTTGATTTTACAATTGGGTTTACTAGTATAAACATGTCTATGAACTATGTTGAAGCTATGTAAAGTTGTGACTATTTTGCTATGTTTTGAGCTATAAATCTTGGATCTCTTGTAAGATTTGATAAAGGATTTTGATGTGTATTGCTTAAGGGTGTTGCAAGGTGTTGAAAGATAGTTCTACAATGGATTTTCTTGCATGATTTCATCTCTATATTTCATGGTTTTATACTAGCATTACACAACCTCTAAGTGTTTGTTAAAATATCCATATGTGGTTTCTTGAGGAACTGAAGGTCCAAAGCATGAGATATGATATGATTGATGTTATGAAGATAAAAGGAGCTTATGTATATGATATAATCTATATAAAGTATTGCATTAGACCATGCCCGATCTGGGGGTACTAAGAACCCGAATAACCTTGCCGGGGGGTTTGTACCTTGATAACTGAGTTGGGGGTTTGCACTCATCAATAATGTGAGGGGTTTGTACTTTTCCACTAAGGTGATAAGGTGAAATTATCATCAATGATGTGAGGGGTTTGTACCACACCACCAGGGGTGATGGGGTGAGACCATCATCAACCAGCCAAGGGGTTTTTACTTTGGAAATCTAGCTTGGTCTCTTCTACATAGCTATATGAGCATGAGTCACTTAACCATGTTTTACTCAAGCATTGATCATGTATCTCATATTGTTATATTATGTCTATTGCCTATTGTTATGCATTTTTATTATGATGTCTATCTCTTGTTGCATTGCATCCTACATACTTAGTACATTCAAATGTCCTAATGGATACATTGCCCACATGATATCACCATGTAGGAACCAGAGCCCCAGTCGATCATCCTCCTCCTCCACATGGCTAGTTTGGTACTATTCAAGCAAGTTGGTGAGTTCTCTACTTCGGGGACCTTAGTCTATGTTTCTCTTATTATTTATTGAGACACCCTTCTTTATTTTCTATTTTGATTATGAGGGTGATCCCAATTGCTTTGTCTTGTCCCCCGCTCTTATCTAAGTATTAGAGGTGTTTGTCAGACATGTTATGTATCTATGATATGAGCTTTGACTCTTTGTCTCTTGATTATGATGTTATGCAAGTTTTCCCCTTAGCCCCTTTGCCCCTATTTCTTACTCTTTATGTCTTTTATATGCTTCCGCGACCAATGATGTATAATGATAAGTTAAGAGGCTTGTTTTGGGGTTCCTTTGGGTTCCCCATTCACCATGTCATGTCTAGACCCTAGGCTTGGGTCGTGAGAAACTTGTTATCAGAGCACTAGTTTGATAGATCCTCGTAGTCCAGCACATCGCGTTGATTAGAGTCCTATTAATAGTTGTGAAGTGCTCCATGACTATGAATAGGAGATTATGAGACGTTTTAGGAAATGTTTTCCTTCATCGTGTCCTAAGTCATGTTATAGAGTTATGGTAAGTTTTCCCCCTAACAATTGTTCTTTGCTATGCTAGATCATTCCTAATACTCGAGGAAGAAGGGACTGAACTCCCAAGGCGCAACCTACCAATAGTAAGCTCCGGGATGCTCTCACTATGCTTGCCCAAGTTGTGGCCAACCAAGTAAACCAAGGGGCCTAAGCCCCTCATGCTACTACCCGCGGAGCTAAGGTAAAGGACTTCATGAGGATGAATCCTTCGGTGTTCTATGGGTCGAAGGTGGATGAAGATCCACAAGAGTGCATTGATGAGGTCTACAAGATCTTGAATATCATGGGTATTGGGTCGAATGAAAAGGCAGAGTCAGCGGCGTACCGTCTCAAAGGGGTAGCCCAAATATGGTATGAACAATGGAAGGGGGAGAAGGGAAATGGTAATGTGGTTCTTTGGGAGGAGTTCAAATTGGCTTTTCTTAATCGATTCTTCCCTCTTGAGCTTAGGGAGGCTAAATTGGTGGATTTTATGAACTTGAACCAAGGTTCCATGAGCGTGAGGGAGTATGCCCTCAAATTCAACCAACTTTCAAAGTATGCTCCTCATTTGGTGGCCGATCCTAGATCTAGGATGAATAAGTTCGTGATGGGGGTCTCCGACTTGGTGAATGAAGAATGCCGTCCACCATGCTAATTAGTGACATGGACTTGTCTCAGTTGATGACCTATGTCGAGCAAATGGAGGATGAGAAATTGAGGAATAGAAGGGGGAATGAGGCCAAGAGGGGTCGATTTGAGGATAAATTCCAAAAAGGTGCTAGATTTCATCAAGGCCAAGGGTCTTCTCATGCTACTAATAGGGGGTTTGCCAATGACTTTCCTAGGCCTCGAGGTGTTGGTGGTGGGGTTCCTTTTGATGTGTTCCCTAAATGTAGATGGTACTCCTTTCATAAGAACTCCCTTCTGATATTATACGGAGGCATTAGTTAACCCGGTGTATTCGTAGCGATAAGGCTACTAAGGTCCACCCCTGATTCTGTTTATGTTACAAAAAATATGTCCTCATCCTCGGCTAGAGGTAACTCTGCGATCCTTATCCCTAAAAAAGTGAAAGACTAAAAAAGGAGCCATGAAGGCCCATGTTTGAAAGGTTCTAATGCATGCTTTGAATGTGGCGAACTTGATCACAAGAAGATGGATTTTCTAAGAAACTGTGACAAAGGCTAGGGTGCAAATGCGGTCCCAGTGGGTAAAGGTGGTCCTCAAGGTGGTGCCCCGATGCACAATCGATTTTATGCTCTACATGGGAGGCAAGGGGTTGGTGAGGTTCCCAACGTTGTTACCGGTATGTTGAGAATCTTTGACTTTGATGTATATGCTTTGATTGATCTGGGTTTGTTACCCCTTTTTTTGCTAAAAAGTTCCATGTTAACCCCGAGTTGTTACATGAGTCATATGAAGTGTCTACTCCTATTAGTGCCTCTATTGTTGCTAGGAAAGTTTATAGAAGTTGTCTTATTTGCATTTTGCATAAGTTGTTGCCTTATGATCTTATTGAATTAGACATGATTGATATTGATGTCATTCTTGGGATAGATTAGTTGCATGCCTACTATGCTTCTATTGATGTAGAACCTGTAGGGTCAACTTCCAATTTCCAAAAGAATCCGTCCTTAGGTGGGAAAGTCAAGATGTGGTAATCAAGGGTAGGTACATCTCTTGCATTAAAGCCCGTAAGTTGATCTCTAAGGGGTACCTTTACCATCTTGTAAGGGTTAGGGATGTGGAGTCTAAAGTCCTTCCCATAGAGTCGATTTTGGTTGTAATGAGTTTCTTGATGTCTTCCTAAACGATGTTCCCAGTGTTTCCCCCGAAAGGGAGATAGATTTTTGTATAGATATATTTTCTCGATACTCAACCCATTTCTATTCTCTCTTACCATATAGCCCCGAAAGAGTTGAAGGAGTTAAAGCAAAAATTGAAAGATTTGTTGGAGAAAGGATTTATTAGGCCTAGCCAATCACCTTTTCTGTACTCTGATTTTTTTTGTGAAAAAGAAGGATGGGTCCCTTAGAATGTGCATTGACTACTGACAACTCAATAGGGTCATCATCAAGAATATGTATCCTCTTCCAAGGATTGATCACTTGGTTGACCAATTGCAAGAGGCTAGCTATTTCTCTAAGATTGATCTTCGGTCTGGGTATCATCAACTGAAGGTGAGGGAGTGTGACATTCCCAAGACGTCCTTCCAGACTAGATATGGGTATTATGAGTTTGTTGTGATGTCTTTTTGGTTGACAAATGCACCGGCCATCTTCATGGACCTTATGAATAGGGTCTTCAAACCCTACCTTGATTCCTTTGTT
>JAPFFP010046226.1:0-11119 GCA_026153255.1 Solanum medicagineum
TCAAGCGATGACTCAATCTATGCAAACAAAGAGAAATACATAGCAGCTACACTTATGGCATATATATCAACTCCTCTTTCAAACACTGTACCTATGGGATAGGGATCGAGGAAGAGGAAAAACCGAAGATTTCACATGGTACTTTTATCAATCTGATTTATTTCATACCTTTCGTTCAATGAGAAAATTGGTCAAATTCTACAGGATCAAACCTATGGGACTCAAGGAATGATATAAAGAAAGAGAGGGAAAATATTCATATTAAATAAATATGAAGTAGAAGAACCCACAAAAGGTAAAATTAGTTAATTGTTGAAAGGCTACTCTTCTGACAAACTCAAAAATATGTAATTGTCAGCAAAGAAAATAAGTAATAAAACGTTGAAATAATTTGAATCAACTTGAAACAATAATTCAATTATTCTTAAATTATTCAATTATTATCTAATTGAATAATTTAACGATTTTCCTTCCTATTTGATATTGATTAGCTCACCAATCCATATGTAATGGAACTCTATTCGCTTTTCTGATTGATATATAAAATAATAGAATTAGAAAATCCTCTATTTACTATATCACTGAATAATAATTTTTTTGTTGACAAAAGAATAAAGATCATTTATATTCCAAGGTGGGGACTTGGTGGTTAAACTCTACTGCGGTGACGATACTGTAGGGGAGGTCCTACGGGACTTGTGATCAATCCATAGATACTGATAGAAAATAAATAAGCACTCAAAACAAGTACATGTTCGAGAATCATTAAACAACTCCTTATCAATCTCGACTCCTTTCAATATGAGCAGATTGAGGAAGCATCGTAAAGATCAATTAGCGAGGTTTTGGGCCGATACAATAATAACTGCGTACTTATCTCATGATGTGAGATAAAAATTAGGAATTAACTTATGTAATAGAGTCGATCCACTAAAGTCTTGAGCAGCAGTGTAGGATCAAATCCCAAAGATAGTAAGTATTTTCGTTCTTCAGGTCCACTTACTTTTTCTTTTGTTGATTTCTATCCTCCTTTTTGTGTATGGCATCGCCACTCCCTTTGGCAGCATCCACAATTCCATACTCGATCTCATAGATACATATAGAATTCTATGGAATGTCGTATTCGATGAAAGTCATATGTACGGCTTGGAGGGAGATCTTTCATATCTTTCGAGATCCACCCTACAATATGGGGTAAAAAAGCCAAAATAAGTGATTTTAGCCCTTACAAATCTAAATCGGGCGTATCTTTACCCTGAGTAGAGCATACACCTAAAAAGATGAAAAAGTCCCATTTAGGAACAAGAAAATACCATCGCGATTTGGATTAAATCTCAATGAAAGAATACATCAATGAGAAGTTAATTTGATAAGTCTAAGGAAGATAAGGAAAAATAAATGGGTACATCTCATCATCTAGTCTCAACCATAATGTAGAAAAAGGCTAGGAAAAAAACTAACTCACAATCTGGACAATCAACATTCGGCTCTAGTCTATGAAGCCTCTATCACTATTAAGTGGACCTAATGAGAAACTCATGGCTACCTCAAATCAAATATAAAAATAATAAGCAATTCTAAACTCTAAAGCATGATGAAAATAATGCAATAAACCCTCCGAAGTAAGGGAGGCTCACCAATCTGCTGAACACTCGAAGGTCCTCAACGGTTCGCCTGCTGATGACCTCTATCCTGCGTATCTACATCATAATACGACGCAGTCCAAAAGGGAACGTCAGTACTTGGTATGTACTGGTATGTAAAATAGTTGAGTGAAACCTAAATAGGTAGAATAATAATAAAAGCAATGACAACTCAATATAGAAATCAATCAACATGTCATATGTCTATCTAAAGCAAGAATAAAGAGTAGACAGATGACCCATCAACCCATCAATCAAATCACACTCATCTCAGAAGGACTTATCTCAGCTCATCTCATAACATCACGTATCATCTCATAATATCACATCTCATCTCATCACTTTTCGACTTAGAGTGCTCAAAGTAGGAACTTTCTGGGAGTTTCTCTTATCCGACAACAATCATTTATGAGCCAGTGATCGTACAACAATCACGCTAATGTTGCCAAAGCCGTCCCATACTTACTAGTTACTGGACAAATCGAATCCACTAAGGAACCCTACAATCCGTTAAGTCCTCTATTGTTTCAGGGACTCTATCTAGAGGGAACGACAATGAGATGTAATGGTTCTAATCCTCACCTACGTTTGGGTACGTAGTTTGACGAGTGCGAGTTGGACTAACTCTTACTCTTTCAGTGCTCAATACTCTCCCATGACTCAGTGCTCATAAAACAATTCATCCAGTCAATACATATCAATTGACTCATCTCAACTCAGCCTGATATAGGCTCTCATCATTCAATCAAACCAATCAAACCATCTCAATCAACCTCATGGAGGCTAATTTTTCAATCAGTCTTATAGAGACTCTAATCATCTCATCAATTAACATCACAATCAACAGCTCAAGGATTTGAACAATTATTAGGGAACAATCGAATAGACAAATTATTAGAGTTCATTTATGGAGACTCACGGACTATCAAGTTCTATCAACTCATCATCATTCTCACATCTCACTCTTAATCACAATCCCAAATTACATTCCCAATCGAGGCTCTAGACTCAATCCTATCTTCTTTCATGCAATCTTTAAGAAATCATATATAGGGTTATGCAATACTTCAAGTGAAATATTCAATTCAAGTAAACAAGTTTATGATGATCATCAACATATGAAAATACATGTAAATAATCTAGTTTTCAAGAAAATTCAAGAAATCATGCATATTGAATCAAGAACCTTCAATCAACCATCTAAGACCACCTATGAGGCACATGAGAGGACAATCTCATGCTTTCGTTTAGCCTTACATACCTGGGATCGAAGCTCTCCAGTTCAACCGTCAAGAATTTCCCAATCTTGTGTTCTTCTTTCTTCTCTCTCAAGCCCTATCTTTCAAGTATAATGAAGAAGGACTTAGAATGGGGGTTTTGACCCTATTTGATGACCAAACGACCTAGACAGGTAGTGGTTCATGTTTAAAAGAGGTGGGGAAAAGTCCAGATACCCCTCCAAAGAATAAAAATTTAAATCTTGATGTAGCACGTCGTAATGACAGGTCTGCGACGCGGGCCTGTCGCGCATCTATGGTTTTCGAAAATTAATCCCATCGAAATTTTGAGAAAAAGTATAAGTGTGGGTGCGCGTTGGGTACGCGACGCGTCGCGGAGTAGTCGCGTATCCTCACTGTTTTTGGTCCACTATAGTCTGCGTCGCGGGGATGTCGCATATCCTCACTGTTTTTGTCAATTTTTGTGAAATTAATTTTTTGACTCGGTTGTTCTTAAATCGGGTCGTGACCATTTTCCGACTTGATTTTCGCGCTAATCGCAAATCCGATCTCAGATTTCCCATCCGAGCTTGGGAAGATGCGTTACGCGCACGTCTGCATTTTAGGGATATTTTGATAATTTTACCGGACATTACAACATGCTCAAATTTTATATAAAATATTTTAAATATTTTTTCTCTTTCCATCTTTTCATACCATTGTTACATTATGTATTATATATTTATTTTTTATGTATTCTTAATTTATTAATTTTGTTGGTCAAATAAATTCAATGAATAACTAAGCTCACGGTATATCTATTATTCTTTTCTAGATCAATTCTCTATTATGATATCATAGTTAATCATTTTCATTTAATGTACCAATAGTTTAAATAATATCATAATTTATTTTAAATTATAAATTTTGAACAAGTCTAAATTTACGTAGAAAAGTCCTTTGACTAACTTTGTTATAAAATTTTGTTGTTTTTTAATTAGTGAATATCATAATTTTAACATATGCAATGAATATGAAAGAATAAAATTTTTGAATATGAAGCATCACAACTTTTTTAAAAACTACATATTGGATATGATTTCTGGTGGTGTTTGTTGCGTGTGATAACGCACAGGAAAAATGCGGAATGAGGAGGTTAAGGTTTTTTTTAATATATACTGTATAATTAAGATAAAGTGAAGAAGTTATAGCATCTTTATAACTGTAAGTATTGAATTAAAATTTTAAATATTAACTCTTTAAGTGGTATCACCACGTATAAGATGGCCAGCCAGACACCTTTTTATCGAAATATTATATTATTTATATAAAATATAATACAAAATATATGATCAAAAATTATTTTTCATATATATATATATTCCTCAACCAATGAGTCTTCCATCAGATTTCCTTAGCTGCCAGACGCAGCATTCACATCTTCTGCATAGTTAATACCACCTCTTTTTCAATTCACGGATAAATATTTGAAACAAAACAAGATAGAATTTCAAGATTGTTGTATATAAAAATAAGGTTTTCGTGCAAAGAGACATAACTTACCATTAGTTTCATCATATCAACAACTGCATCAGAAATGAATTCTTTGATTAAATATTTACTATCATAGTAAATATTCTTTGATTAATCATATATTGATGACTATAGTAATTTATTAAATAAAAAACTTACAATTTGGACATGATATAATTTATGAGTCTGGAGGAAGATAAACCCATAGAATATCAAAGAGGACAACGAAATGAATCAATTGATGCATCTAAAAGTATTTCTTGTTCTTCTTTTTCTTTTCATAAACAAAGAGAAACATAAAAAGAGCAAAAGAATTGATGGTTAGTGGTAGTGTATTTGAGTGTAATGCAAATAAAAGCGGGGATTTTAACGCATGAAGTGGAGGTTAATTTATTCACCTTATTTTTATTCGTTTGTTCAGGAAATGTTACAGTTTTTTCTATTTCTTTTTTATGTTTTAAAAGTCCGTCTCAATTTAAAATTCTGTATGTTATATTTTAAAACTGTAATTAAAAAAACTGCATTTATTTTTATAAATTCACATTGAAAAAAATTAAAAATATTTTATTTGTTTCTAATAGTTGAAAATAAATTATATAATGTATCTATTAAAGTTTTCCAAAATTGTTCTAAATCAAACAATAAAGGTATGGTGATGCTAAAGTAATTGAATTTTTTAATTTATGTTTAATTTTTGTTTTTAAATTGCAAAAATGGAGAAACTGTCACAATTTTTTTTAAAGTTGATTTTTGAACGGGGCGATTTTTAGTGCATAAAAATTAGAAGTGGAGTTAGTGGGAAATGGGATAGTTTAGTTGGAAGAGTCCATTGTAATTAACTTGCCACTTAAAATAGCTCATTTTTCCTTTTATTTTTTCTTTACTTGACTTGATTTGCTTGAAAATGTCCCCAGCCAATGTGGTTGCAAACATGACATGCTCTAAGTTAAGTTGCTTATCTTCTAGATAATATCATTTAAACATTCAATAAATTAAACTAATGGTGTTGCCATCATCAAATGAAGATTACAAAATTTAAGCCATCAGTTGCTAGTTAGAACTTAGTCAAAAACAATTTTACTATAAGCTTGCCATTATTATCATCATGAAAATAATAGTATGTGTGGATACTATGAATGGCTACTACAATATTATTGGTGTACTTCAAAAATAACAAAATTTCTTTGTAACATAAGTGGGAAAAAGAACTTATGAACCTTGATGTCAACCAACAATAGCTGATGATGTCATAATCAAATACTCCGTAATAAATATTCCAAAAAAGAATCACCAAAAAGTGTTGCTTGAGCCTTGATCATATTATGCAAAATGTTGAAAATACTCTATATTCTTGTACTATGATAAGAGAAATAATAAAATAACTAAGCAGGATACATTAATAACAATAAAAATCATAAAAACACATATTCTTCATAAGTAATTAAAATACTAATTTAACTAATTACACATTTCTTGAGTTCTCCTATTGTTGTTACTTATAGAAACACTTTTGGCTATCTTCTTCTTCTTAAATACTCTCTTGATCTTGTTTCCAGACAAGAGTGAGTTAGCATTTTCTTCTTCATCAACCGTTTCAGTATCAATTTTACTAATCTTGTTAGTTGTTTGTGGAATAGTGATTAAGTCAATATCTCCAAGATAATCCTATATATAAAAAATAGTGAAGCTTGTAAAATATGGATCATAAAAAATATTTATTAAAATTATAATTTATTTCAAACATATAAATATAAACGTTTGAATATAAAATAATACCTTCAGTGTCATTGCATATGGAGGAGGGTTGTGTTTTTCGATAATATCATGGTCATCAGAAAATGTAACAACTCTAAAGATTTCATCTTGACTTTGACTGTCGGAGCTCTTTAATTCCAGTTTAAACATGTATGTGTTGTCCACAATATTGTCCAACTCCATAGGGTATCCAGAATTACTTGTAGCATCAATGATCTTTAGAGAAAGTCATGTTTTTCAAAATAAAAAATAAATATAGTAAAAAAAAAACGTTTTCATTTTAAAATAACATATTTAGAAAGTAAAATTAAACATGCTTAAATTAGTAAATTACCTCAAATAAATCAATAGCAGATTTTCCAATCATCTTTGTTGTTACCCAATCCCATAACATCATAGTAATTGTGCCAGTAGAATCAACAATTTTAACTTTTAATTTGTACCTTGAAATAGTTAATTTTGTTAGATTATTGAATTTGATTGATATAATCAGAGAGAAATATGAATGATGAGGATACCTACGGATGACTGATTGAACGTATCCACATCTTTTACAGTATAATTTGTCACCCACTTCATCTAACCTTTTTGTGCATTGTTTGCATGCTAAGTAAGACCATCCATGCTCTATTTCTGGAAAGATTATCTTTGTCACTATAAAATAATGCTCTTGCTAAAAGTGTAAATTGAATATACAAATGTTAAGTAAAAAAAATATTAAATAGTTGTGTTAAATTAAAAATATAACTAATTAAGTACATACATGTTTACAGTCAATCAAATCCTTAATATGATATACTTTAATGCTTCCAAATGTCAATTTAGTAGCAATAGATTAAGTCCTTTTTGAAAAATTTTATGTAATTGGTTAAGAGCTTTCTCCAGACACATAAGTAATTCTTGATGAAAATTCATAGACTCGAGGAAGATTTGAATTTATCTAAAGATTGAAAGCATACCAAGTGTTCTTTGCAGAAATTTGATTTGCATAGTTAATAGTGTTTAAGAATTCTTTAACTTTAATATTATCCTGAACAGCAAAATAGTAACTTAAATAACCTCGAAATCGATGTGCTCTAATCAACTACATGATGACGACAATAGGGGTTTAAAATGAAAACGTTTTTTTTTACTATATTTATTTTTTATTTTGAAAAACATGACTTTCTCTAATATGTCTCGATTTGTTCCACAAAGTCACCCCAAAAAGTTGTCGAAATATTATTATTCTTACATAACATTATATTGTTAATAATATGAATCAAAATAACTTTTTAGAAAATATATCCATTAAATTTTGGCAAACGTACTCATAATCCTGTATTTCAACATTATTGATTATTCGGACACTATCATCTTGTTTGATAGATTGTACATCCCCACAACTCACAACTTTCACAATAACATCTACACTAAATTGATCATCAAAAATTAGTACACAATGAATAATGATCGAAGTCTAAATAACAACAAAATCATAGACAAAGCATAGATTATGTATTAAATAAAAATCAAAGTAGAAAACAAAATAATAAATGTGTTTACTACCAAATAGTTCTATGCTGGCAAATTCTTGTGGATTTGTAAGCTGCTAATTTAAAATAGACATACTGAAATGTGGATCATCTATCTCCTTGATGATGGTAAAGCGTAGGAACATCAACTTTAATTTGTGGTCTTTGATCCTTAATTTCATAGTATTTGTGCAAATCACAAAATCTTTAATGTTGTACAATCCATCTCCTTTATTTTTTTTCCTGAAATCTGAAAATAGAGATTTGCCAATAGTTATGTGAATGTGATCGCCCTACAAACAAGTCAATTACTTAATTAGCACACACTAATTTGAAAAAGAATCACACTTATGAAATAGTTTAAATTAATCTTATAATACCTTTTCATCCATCAGAATAACGTCTGGACAATCAGATTGAGTGTGATCCGTGTTCTCCCAAAGCTTAACAATACGAACTTTAAATTTCTAGTGTTAATCTCGCTTATGAAATTAATCATACTCGCCATTATTATCTTGTCCGCAAACTAAATAGTACAAAGTGTTAAATGGGGAAAGATGAATGCTATATATATTGTTCTCTTAACACAGACAATTATTGATAGTTATGAAATAACTTCCTTGAACGTGGAAGTTCAATACACGTTGAGTATACCTGATAGTTATGAGAGTCGACGTGGGTATACTTTTTCTTTTTTAGAGTCCTATAATGAGAAAATCATCACGACTAAACCTTTTTATTTTATCAATTTTTTTAAAAAAAAATTATATATTTTTCTCAAGTAAAAAGTTTATTTGAAAACATATAAATTAAACATTGAGTAAAAATTGTAATTGTAATATTATAACTAATTCGTATAAGATGTGTATTTATCTTTTAGTTTAAAGCGTTTAAAATTATTTTTCTTTTTTTTAAGTCAAAAATTATTAAATGTTATACTGATAATTGATAATATAACATAATTTGAATTGTATATTATGCAGTTTAGCTTGCTGTATGCAGTTTTGATGGTTCGTAGACGTGGATGAGTAAGTTTTGTATTTATCTTTTTAGTTTAGTTAGTTTAAAATTTTCTTCCTTTGTTTTAATTAAAAAGATTCTTAAATGACCTATTCTATTTAAATATATATTCTTATCTATATATACAGTTTAGCTTATCGATAAACGTGGATGAATGAGTCTTTGTATTTATCTTTTATTTTACAGAGTTTATAATTATCCTTGTTTTTTGACGGCAACGATATTATTTTTTTACTAGTTTATATAATTTTAAAAGTGTGAGGGTCTTTAGAAATGTTGTTTGAATATTTTATATTTTATTAAAAAAATTTATTTAGATAAAATCATCTTCCCACTTTTTTCCTCAAATTATTATTTAATTTATCTTTATAATATAAAGAATCCTAAAATATTAAAAGAATCATAAAACTAAATGAACCCAACTACGTAAACTTAATTAAGTTGGAATCGTACTGCTTTATTTTCTTTTTAGAAATAATAAAATTCTAAAACAACATTGTATTAAGCATTGTCAATCTAATTTAGATTGTTATTATTTTTGCTTTATTTTTGTGGTAAAATTTCATGAATTATTATCTAATATGTACTATACTAAAAGCGTGAAGGCCCTTAATTTGAAGACTAATATTTAAGACTTTAAAATTAACTAAAATTTAAATTATCAAATATTTTATTAATAAAAATATGCAATATAGTAATTTCTTTTAAAAAAAAACTAATTAAAATTAGCTTGAAACATTAAACTACTCCTTTTTATATTTAGGAGTCTTTTTTAAAGTTAATCAATTAATAATTTAATTCCTAACTATTCTACTCCAAATTATTACTTTATGTTACTATTAACATATCTCTATATTATAAGTTTAATTCCACGCACGAAGCAAGTTTAAGGCCACAAGATTAAGGAACATTCTAGTACATTTAATATAACTTTAATGTGACACCCCCGTGAAAAGACAAAAGTACCCCTAGAATTGACCTGGCGTGTAACATGTCTTCCATGTTTCGTTTGCAAATCCGAGAAAGGATTTGCGATCAGTGCAAAAAACTGAGTCAGAAAATGGTCTTGACTCGACTTTAACTTGAAAAAATGCAATTTATTTTTTTCCAAGAAAATCAAAAAAAGTGAGATTTTCACGCCTCTTCCACGACGCGGAGATGACACGGAACCACGCTTGTGTGTTTTCGAAAATTTGACGAAACTGAAAAATTCGCGAAAAAGTGAGAAAGATCACTAGTGCGCAATCTGGAGCAGTTCCTTTTGTTTAACGGGGAGGGGTGATTCCGACCTTTCCCACACTCCATATTCTAAACTAATCCGTTTTATGTCGTATTTAGTCCAAAAATATTATTTTCTTCATTTATTCTCTCAAACAAGCAAACCCTCTCAAGAATTTACGCTCAAGAAACTCAAGAAACGATAGTAGGGCTTAGGGATTTCCCTCTAATTCCTGAAGAACTCATTCCGAGGTATGTAAGGCCTTTCGAAATCTATATTATTATTATTTTGGGATTTAAAATCCCCAATTCCATACAAGTTTCCAGTTAAATCGTAAGATCAAGATTTTTCATCCCTTATTAGTAAATTCTATCTAGATGTTGGCTTATGCACTCCTTTTGATATGAAATCATGTTTTCTCCTGATTTTAGTTAAAGTTGCATGGTTGTACAATATTTACTGCAAATGATGTATTCTTGAAAACCTTGAAATTAATTCAAGAAAATAAAAGCTAGCATATGTATAGTTTGAATCAAGGTAAAGAATGACTTTCTTGAAGATTTCTTTGTACTTTAGTTGAGTAACCCAGCATGTTTGAAAGTACATGAAAGATACTAGTTTCAGTAAAGTTAAAGATTTCAGTTGAGAAAGCTAAGTAGCAAACTGGGTTAAGTCCCCAAGAAAATCAAATTTCAAGAATTTATAATTCTTAAAGTATGAGCTATAGAAAGTATTTTGGGAGTAGTATTGAGCACCGATATGGGTAAGAGTAGTATAAATTACTCAAACTCATAAACTATATATCCAGCATAGGATAGGATTGTACCATGGTACTTCCTCATTAGCCACTGAGATCACCCAATTTTGGGATGGATCCACTCCCCTAGTTCCTCGTCCCCTACCTCGATAAAGTACGGTACGGCTCTGTCAGCGTGGGCAGGATGCTGTATCACCATGGAGCTCATAGTGGTGGTTGTCGATTAGAGAAATTCCCCAAGATAAGAACTATGTTTTACTTACTGGTTTTCAGCATGTTATTTTCAGCACACAAGTCTTTATGATTATTGCTATTACATTATGAATTATGTTTATGTCTTTTGAGAAGTATTATGATATTTTGATTAAATGTTTTGACCATCTTTGTCACGCCCCAAGTTCCCGTAGGGCGGACCGGCACCCGTTACCGATAAGGTTTCGGGAGAACCAACCTATAACTAT
>JAPFFP010046227.1:0-11117 GCA_026153255.1 Solanum medicagineum
TTGGACAAGTGTGTATTTATGATATGAGTTGTGACTCCTTGTTTTGGTAATGATGTAGTTTTGGCAAGCTTTTCCTTAGCCTCATTGTCCTTGTTTAATATATATGTCTTTTTTATGCTTCCGTGACCAAGGATGTGTTATGACAAGTAAACAGGCTTGATTGGGGGTCCCTTTGGGTTTTCCATTCGCGGTGTTACGTCCAAGCCCATAGGCTTGGGTTGTGATACTTTACTTTACTTAGTCAAAACAAACATTGCCAAACCATTCAACATGCATGATCACAAAATAAATGCTAATCAATAAGGTACCAATTTTTGCAAAAGTTTTCATAAACCATCGAAACAATGTGCATGCGAAAGTTTAATCACTATATACCACAAGAATTAACTACAACATCTAAAATGTGCCGGTTGAACGAAAAAACAAAACCCATAAGGCAAAAGAGCACAGGCAAGAAAACCTTGGAATATCAAAAATTAGGATAGTTATGGACTAAAGGCTACTCAGACTACACTCTAGTCCATAACTACCCACAATGCACCAAAAGATAAGTACTTTGTCCTCAAATGTACAAGGCAAAAACGAAATAAGAACAGGGGGTCATACCTTGGGTTGCCTCCCAAGCACTGCCTGGTTTATTGTCGCGGCATGACATAGATGGTGTGCTTCCTTATATCTCTTCAAGGTCCCACTCTTCCACCGTCTTGATCTCCTCTGTGTCTCCCATGTAATGTTTGACTCTTTGACTATTTACTTTGAAAGTTGCTCCATCTCATTTCTCCAATTCAATGGCACCATGAATGAAAACACGCGCTATTCGAAATGGCCCTATCCATCTAGACTTGAGTTTTCCAGGGAATAACTTCAACCTGGAATTATAGACCAACACCGAGTACCCCGATGCAAACTGACGGCATTCAATGCCATGATCGTGTTGAAATTTTATTTGTTGCTTGTACAATGCTGAGCTCTCGTATGCCCTTAACCAAAATTCATCAAGCTCGTTAAGTTGAATCAAACTAGATTGTGCGGTGTCATGCCAATCAAGATTCAACTTATTTAAGGCCCATACTGCCTTATGTTCAAGCTCCACTGGCGGATAATATGCCTTCCCAAAGACAAGTTGGTAGGGAGACATGCTCATAGGAGTTTTGAATGCAATCCAGTACACCCATAATTCATCATCAGGCTTACTTGACTAATCTATTCGATTTCCATTAACCATTTTGGCTAAAATCTGCTTGATTTCCCTGTTGGATACCTCCACCTGTCTTCTTTTTTGAAGATGATAGGGTGTTGCCACCCGGTGTTTTACCCCATACTTTTCAAGGAGTGCTTCAAAGAGCCTGTTGCAAAAGTGAGAACCTCCATCATTGATGAAGGTCCGAGGAGTACCAAATCTAGAGAAGAAGTTCTTTTTAAGGAACGCTGTGACTCTTTTATATTCATTGTTAGGTAAAGCCATAGCCTCCACCTACTTGGAGACATAATCCATAGTTGCTAAGATGTACTTATTCCCATACGAGCCAAAGAATGGTCCCATGAAATCTATCCCCCAAACATCAAAAAACAGAATTACCAAAATCGGATTTAAAGGGAGCTCTTGTTCGTGTGTGACTCTACCTTCTCTTTAGCACCTATCACAAGCTTTGGCATAATCATTAGCATCTTGGTGAATTATGGGCCAATACTACCCACATTGCAAAATCTTATGGGTTGTTCAAATCCTACTATACTGCCCATCCACAAGTGATGAATGACAAGCTTCACGTATGCTCACCATTTTCACCTCAAGGCCACAGCGATGGATATTTTCATCAGCATAGAGAATAAGTATGGATCATCCCAAAAGAACTTCCTCACATCATGCATAAATTTTTGTCTTTGATGCGTGTTCAAGTTAGGAGGTATAATGTCGCTCACCAGATAATTTGCATAATCTGCGAACCAAGGTAGAAGATCATTTGATGCCGCCAACACTCTTTCATCAAGAAAGTAGTCATCAATCTCAAGACCATCATCAAACTGCATCATTTCCCCATCCTCCAATGCTGATAAGTGATCGACAACTTAGTTTTCTGACCCTTTGCTGCCAATAATAGTTGAAGTCTTGTAACAGAAGTACCCATCTTATCCATCTTGGCTTTCCATCCTTTTTGGACATCAAATACTTCAGTTCTGAGTGGTCCGTGTGCACTATCACTTTGGACCCCAATAAATACGACGAAAACTTTTTGAATGCGAAGACCAATGCAAGCAACTCTTGTTCTATGACAGTGTAATTCTTCTGAGTTTTGTTTATGGCTTTGCTAGCATAGTATATGGGATGTAAGACTTTCTCTTTGCGCTATCCCAAAACCACACCTAATGCAACCCCGCGGGCATCACACATTATTTCAAATGGCTTGGACCAATCAGGTGCTACAATAATTGGTGCTGAGGTTAACCTATTTTTCAATTCTTCAAAGGCTTGCATGCATACATCATCGAACACAAACTTGGCATCCTTTTCAACAATTTACATAATGGGTGTGAGATTTTGGAGAAGTCTTTTATGAACCGTTGTTAAAACCTTGCATGCCCCAAGAAACTTCTAACACCTTTTACTGAGATAGATGGTGGAAGCTTTTCAATTAGCTCAATCATAGCTCTATCGACCTCAACGCCTTTACCCAAGATTCTATGGCCCAACACAGTACCTTCTTTAACAATCAAATGGTATTCTCCCAATTCAGTACCAAGTCCCTTTCCACACATCTTTGCAGAACATTATGCAATTTTGCCAAGCCATCCTCAAATGAGTTACCAACCACACTAAAATCATCCATGAATATCTCAAAAGTGCTTTCCACCATATCCAAGAAAATAGACATCATGCACCTTTAGAATGTAGCTGGGGCATTACACAATCCGAATGGCATCCTTTTAAATGTGAATGTACCATATGGGCATGTGAAAGTGGTTTTCTCCTGATCTTCTAGGGAAATGATGATCTGATTATAGTCAGAATACCCATCAAGGAAATAGTACCATCCTTTTTCTGCAAGTCTATCGAGCATCTGATCCATGAATGACATAGGAAAGTGATCCTTCTCTTTTGAGGCAGTGAGCTTTCCTTAGTCCATACACACCCTCCATCCAGTGACTGGCCTCATAGGAATTAATTCTTTTTTAGCATTGGTCACCACTGTGATAGCACCTTTTTCTGGAACACACTGTACTGGGCTCACCTATTCACTGTCGACAATTGGGTAGATTATTCCCACATCTAATCACTTGATGATTTCCTTGCGAACCACCTCTTGCATAGGAGGGTTCAGATGCCTTTGATGCTCGGTGCTAGGCTTGTAGTCTTTAACTAACTAGATTTTTTGAGTACACATCCCCAAAGATGTACCAATGATATCTGCAGTAGTCCACCCAACATCCCTTTTAAACTGCTTGAGTACTGTCACAAGGGCATTTGCTTGCCCCTTACTCAAGTCTGTGGCTATGATGACACGGTAATGTATTGCTCTCTCCTAAGAATGCATACTTCAAATGATATGGAAGTGCTTTCAATTCCAACACTGGTGACATCTCTATAGAAGGTTTATTGGGTGGCTTCTCCTGGTTCTTCAAATCTAGCTCCAACTTGGTCTGACATCTAGGGCCAAATGACAATCCAAGAGAATTTACTATCTCCTCATAATCTGGAATACTATCACTATCAAAATTCATTAAGACTGCCTCCAAAAGTGTCAACTCATAGTCATATCTCAACAAGTACTTCTGACTCAGCATCATCATCAACTGTTTGAATCACCAAAATTACCCTTAGATTACAGTTCTTCCTTTCTTGTTGACAAACATGAAACATGACCTCTTCTTCCCCAACTTTGAATGTGAGTAGCCCTTTCTCCATATCAACTAGAGTATAACCTGTAGCTGAGAATAGCCTCCCCAAAATAATAAGAACTGCAAAATCAACCTCACAGTCA
Organism: Solanum medicagineum; assembly: GCA_026153255.1. NCBI lineage: Eukaryota > Viridiplantae > Streptophyta > Magnoliopsida > Solanales > Solanaceae > Solanum > Solanum medicagineum. Next base: position 3,981 of record JAPFFP010046227.1, read on the forward strand.
AGTATAACAAAATCTGCGGGAAATATAAATTTGTCTACGTTGACTAACACATCATAAAGTACTTCCGTGGGTTTCTTGACTGTTCTGTCTACCATTAGTCACCACATTTTTGTAGGAGTAGGAGTTCCCAAGATGAGTTTCTTGAAGATAGCAAATGGCATCAAGTTGATGCTAGCACACAAATCATAAAGTGCTTTAGCAAATTCTACTTGTCCAATAGTTCATGGTATAGTGAAAACACTTGGATCCTCACGCTTTAAGACCAATGACATGGTAGTGATGGAACTATAATATTGAAGATCTTGGGAAAGAGCTTGACTCACTGTCTACTTTTTTGTGACCAAGTCCTTCATATACGTTGCATAACCTGACATCTTCTCTAAGGCTTCATCCAAGAGATATTCACCAACAATTTCTTGAGTGATGATAGGATGTGCTCGAGCTTTCTCTCCTCCTCCCTCTTCTTAATTCTTTGAGGAAAAGGGGGAGGAGGTCTCGAGAAGGTCTTATACTTTCTCGGTCTCTCACCCTCTTCAACTACCCCATTCTTCACATTATTATCTCTCTCGGCTACACCTCGCCTCATGCTTTCTTTATCATGCATATTTTCTACTTCGGCTAGCATGGAAGGGTCAATGATACTTTTACTTCCCCGAGATTTAATTTCCATCAATGTCCCTCATTCTTAGGGTTTTGAACCTTTTTGCTTGGCAAACTACCCTTTTAGCGTTGATTTAATTGAGGGGACACTTGACCAAATTGTTATTTGTGTTGCTTGATGGCTACCAAATGAGACTCGATATTTTGGTTGATGTTTGAAATATCCGATTTTATCCCTTTCAAAGTCACATTATAGTGATCGGCCTTCTTCAACAAATTATCAAACATTTCCTCGATCCTTGTATTGCTAGAACCGGCTTCACGATTATGTGGAGGCACATAAGGGTCATTTATATACCCATGTCTTTGGCCCCACTCGGCTTCTTGCACCCTATCTCTCTCAAAATAACCATCGTAGCTATCTCTATATGCACCGTCTCGATTGTAGTTTCGACCTTGATTTTCAAAACCTTGACGCCAATAGTTCAGATTGGACCCTTGGGCATTGTTTTGGAAATCCACCGCTTGATCTCTAACAAAGCAAGCATCTTCATCATAATATATAACTTACCATACATAGGCACCCTTGGAGGTTGGTGGACGACCGCATGAACACTTTCTTGAGTTTGCTTTACTTCCACGTCCATGCTAGTTCGGAGTTGAGCAAGTTGTTGCATGATCTCATCATTGATGTTTGCTTGCTCCGAACTAATACTCACCGCACAAGAGCTCCTTATAGTAGCTCTATCCCTTTGGCCCCATGCTCTATTGGTCTTCACTACTTGCTCCATCCTTTTCGCTATCCTTATGAACAATTGGTGTAAGAACATGCCTCCCATGATTATATCGGCACAAGCTTGACTATTCTCATCAAAAGCCCAATAAAAAATTTCCACTAAGGTATCATCCAGTATCTTGTGGTCCGGAACCATTCTGAAGCATTTGGTGAACCTCTTGCATATTGTGCTAGTAGAATCACCCGGCAATTGCACAAAATTATTGATTTGGTCCTTAAGTTTGAGCTTCCTAGACCAAAAAAGTATCACTTCAACAAGACTCTTTGCAATTCTGCCTAACTGGTGATTGAGCTCTGTGGGAGTTCTGACAACCATATTACTGCATTACTGGTAAGAGATAGAGGTAACATACGTAACCCAATAACATCTATAAAGAGATTATGTGTAGACATCATACTTTTACAAACAAATGCAACATTATGAAGATGACTGTGAGGATTCTCAGTAGGTAACCCTGCAAACAAACCACTGTTCTAAAGCATTTGGAGTAATGCACTTGACACTGTGAACTTAGTGTCTGCCGACAGTGGTGGCAACACTATAGCACCTATAACATCCATCGCCATAGGGTTCAACTGATATTGATTCCAATATCCATGTTTGCTTGGGTCATTCTCCTTGCAAGATGTTAGATCTCAAGATTAATTAGAGCTAAGGGTTCGCTTTGTCTCCTTGTGTTGGCCATATACCTAGTATACCCAACAAAAGAAACTAAACAACAAAAAACACAAACAAAGTAAGATACAAGAGTATTACGCATTCAATATTTGAATTAACTATTAGTGAAATCAAGTCAAAACCTCGTCGCATTCCCTGTCAACGACGCCATTAATTTTGATCACTCTCAAACACTACCTCTTACTTTGATGATAAAGTGATATTGTCAAATGTAAAACCTAACCATAGGTTAGGGTCAAATCCCAAGGGAATACGGGATTTTGCTGCATTGATTCACCAACAATCATTTCAAGCATCAAATAAGTCTATTCTCAATAAAAGGGGGAGGGGGTTGTAATGATATATAATAAAGTAAAACTATACTAATAAAGTAAAGAGACAATAAAATTGGAGAGAAACTAGGAAAATTGTATTCCCCATGATTCACTAACTCAAACATTCCCGGATAACACAACCTAAATTAGGACAATGCATGCAGGACGGTAACTTAGGTTCTTTCAACCCTTGGGCAAAGGTATGAGTTGAATTTCACTATGGCTCTTGGTCGGCTACCATAAGTTGTCAAACTAACTATTGCTTATTGTCCCTGTAAACCTCTCCTTGGCGAGGTTTGGTTGATTAGATGAGAACACATAAATTAAATTTTGTCACCCATTTTCTTTTCCTAATCACTACCTTGATCGGGATCATGGCACTTGGTGGGGTTTAATGTTGGACACCATTAAACAACAAGCAAAATGGAACAAAATGGATAATACATGCAAATACCCAACTCAAAAAGTGCAAATAATCCGGGTTATTAAGCTAGCTACTCATGGTTCTCAGAACACCCAAGTTGTGAGTTTAGCCACTCATTGCTTGCGCACATAAATCAATAATGAAACAAAGAGAAATAGAAGATCTTTTACCCAAGAAAAAATGAAGAACAAGGAAACCGTTTTTGCAATTTGAATCACAAGCTTGAATAATGAAATTGATTTACAAGTGATTCCAAATCTCTAAATTGAGTCTCTAAAGTAAAACCCTACATTTCTACTCTAAAACCCTACAATATTCTAAGAACTAAGAGCTTCTCTCTCTGAAAATCTCTAAAAATTGTTGAATCTTCTTTCTAAAACCCTAACATATAATATTTACAAAAAGGTCCTTAAAATAATCAGAAAATTCAGGTCAACAGTTACTACGGCTCCTAGCTACTCGAGCCATAATTAGGCTTTCGTTGTCAACATTTGATATTTTGTACTTGGCTACTACAATTCATACCTACAAATTGTAGTCTAGTATACGACTCTTAGTACCTTCTCATTGTCCATGCTTGCAATTCTTGGTCCAATTTTCAACAACACTGTTAATCGCTACGAGACGCCCTTCTACGAGTCATAGTGAGGACTACGACCAGTACCTTGAGAGCTTATGGCTAAACTTCAAATTCTATGATTTTCATTTTGGAAACTGTTAATTGCTATCATCCCCTACGACTCGTAGCTTGGGCTACAACTCGTAGTGGGTCTTGTAGATCCTTAAATTCAACCAAATCTTCTACTTTTCCCCAAAATCATTCCAACCTGTATTTCTGCAAAAATAAAGACAGAACACATTAAAACTATAAAAAATTGCATTGAGAACACATAAAATCCCTTGTTTTAGGCATCAAATGTGTTGTATTTTGACAGCATATCATCAACAACTTGAGAATTCTTGTCATGTAATTTTATCAAACACATGGTGGGTTCATGATGCTTGTTCAAAATCATGCAATTCCAGAGTGAAACAAGGAGAGTAAACTCAATGCAAATTAACCAATATTATAGTAAAACGCTCATGAAAGGTACCTTGAAATCCATCACAAAAGCTCATAATAGTTCATGGTTTCATCGCTCAAAAATGCATATTCTCAATTGACAAAATAAATTCATGGAATAAGCTTGAAATAGATATGCATGCATAGTCAATTAACACTTGGTAAAATCCCAACATAATTTATGTTCATAAGCTATAAAAAGAGATGTCGTAGGTATTACAACTTGAAAACATGAAATTTTCATAAAGAGAGAAGGTTGGTCTCCATGGATGAAAGGACCAATGGATGAAAACCCACATACCTTAAACCTTGAGTTTCTTGAAGTGAACTTGAAGTAGACTTAGAGCTTGAGATGGGTTCTTGAGTTCCAAAATTGAGCTTGAAATTGTTGAATTGAATAAGAGATTTGACAAAGTCTTGGAGAGGTTTTATAGAGTGTTTTGTGAGTTATTGAGTTGAAAAATGGCTAAGTATAGAAGATTTCATGTTTAAATAGGCATAGGGCTATGACCCCAATGCCCTTGGAAGAAATAAGAAAACCAAGGAAAATATTACACTGGTCCGTGCCCCAGGCGCGATGCGGACCAGGTGCGGAGATCATACAACACTACTCCGCGCCCAAAGCGCTTGCGGTCTAGGCGTGAACAGACACTGGAATTGGAAAAGCTAGCGAAAATTATTTTTCGCTATGAGTCTTATAAAATTCAATATACCCATTTCCCACTCAATTGTGCCCCTTGATCGAGAATATGTAATCAGATTTTTAAAATCACGCACGAATTTTGACATATAAGGAGATTACGATTATGGAGCATTTTGAAGCACAGGAGGGGTGTTTCAGTGATGATGGTTGGACACTTGGTGACGTCTGAGTACCCAAGTTGTCTATGTCATGCTGCGATAATAATTCAAGCACTGCTTCGGAGGCAACCCATGGTAGAGACTAGTGCTTAGGCGCCGGGATATGTTATGTCTGACCCCCATGTTTTTACTTTGCATCGTTGGTGCGCATTAAGGACAATGCACCTCTTTCTCAATAGAGTGTGGATAGTTATAGGCCTTAAAAAGCCTAAGCAATCTTGGCCATTAATTATCCTAAATTTTGAATCCTAGGGATTTTCTTGCTTATGTTCTTTTTCCCCATGGATATTTAATTTCTGTTGAACCGGCATGTTTAGGATATATTTGTAGGTAGATTGATAGAATATAGTACTAATATCTATGGCATATATGTTTTTTCTGCTTTTGTTGTGCTTTTGTATGATACCCACCAAGTTTTTGTTAGTTAGTCTAAATATGAACCATGAATGTTTAAGTATGTTGACATTACTTGTTCTGATGTGTGAGGATAAAATTGAGATGAAAAGCATGATGTGAGAGTCTATGTTAATAATGTAATCAGTGCCATATGAGTGTGAGCATGCTTTCCTAAATTCATATATTGTGCTACAATTCAGAACTTTCCTTGTTACGCTAACTTATATTGTAGGTTAGATGGTTAGGAAAGTATCTTAGGTTGTTGTTCATAATAGTCAACTTAGCCTAAATGAACTAACCATTGTGTGAAATATACCTTGATCCTAATGTTTCAGCTTACATGTACCTTTTCTTTATAGAAACCTAATTTACCTAGCTTTATTATATGTAAAATCCTCATTGGCCCTAGTCCTTCCTTTAACATTGTGCACCTTGACTGAGGCAAAAAGCGTGGGTGGCTTCCAAAAGCAGCCCTAGTTCCTAGGTTAGATATTGTGCACATCGACTTAGGCCAAAAGCCTAAGTTGAGGGTGGCTGGTGTAAGGGTAAACACAAAATAAGGGGCAAAATTAGTAGTACATGGAAAAAGAGAAAAAATGTATCCTGGGTGCAAGAAAAATGAGTGATGCCTAAGAAATAAACTAAAAAGAAAATTGTTGTAAAAATGCGAGGCAAAAAGCTAAAAAAGAGAATGAAACACCAAAAAAGCTTGAAATAGGAGAAAGGGAGAATGAGATGAAAAATAACAGTGTTGGTAGGCAGTGTCAAAGAGGGACTTTATTCACTATGTTTCCCAAATATCATACCAAAGCCCCCTGAGCCTACATTATAAGTCAATAAAGTCCTAAAGTGATCCTAGCCCAAGTAGCCAAAAGTCATTGTCACAAGTATAGGGGCAAGCATATCATATTGAGAATTGTATTTTAATGTCTTTTGTGAGAGTGAGAGATTTAGCATAGTCCCAAGATTATACTTGAAAATATCATTATAAGAGAGATATAGAACTTCTTTCTATGAGGGCACTTGCATTGCATTTTTAATATTAGACTAAGTCAGTGATTGTGGCTTGTTGATAACTACCTTGCTTGTCACATGTATTGATCAGTACTGGTTTGCTTACTAGCTATATGTTGTGTTTTTAAAAAGTGGGGTGTGTTTTTTGTGCTTGAGTTTGATATGATATATGCTATTAGATTTAGGTTTGTGTGTTACTTTGTTGCTTATGTAGATTGAGTCTATCGCATGAGGACAAGCAATAAAGTTCAGTTGTTGATGTGCTATTGAAATACAACACTTCTTAATGCATAAAACTTGGAATTTTGTGTGTTCTTAATATAATGTTAGTAGATTTGATGTGTTTTTATGTTTGTTTTGCAAGATTACAGTGTTGGCAGAATTTTTGGGCTAAGTGTGCAAAATCTGTTGAACCATAGGTTCCACGAGACCCTTTAAGGGACGTATAAAATTCTATGAGACCTAAAGATAGTTTCGTAGACAATTCCATTGAAGGGTTAATTCTGATGTTAAGTCTACGAATATACAGATGAGTCTTAGAAGAGTTTACGAGTCGTAGACTTGGTGTCATGCCTTGAGGATCAAAAAGTGGAGAGTTGCTGAAAAGTTATCAGACAAAACCCCCTACGGGCCATAGAACTTTATATGGACCATAGAAGGGTCTGGTAGAATTTAGCCCCAGATTTGAAGCAGCAATCCACGAAAGCTCATCTGCGGGCCTTAAAACATTATACAACTCGTAGAACTGCTTGTAGAGTCTGTCGACCCAGTTTTCCTCTTCTATTTTGGTTTGTATTTTAAATACTATAAATAGGTTTTGAGGTGATTTTTCACAATAAAAAAGCAGAGGGATGTGATAGTATATTAGAGATCTTGAGAGAACACTTGTAAGACTTTATTTCGTCTTTTAATTTCAACCTTGTGATTCTTGGTGAGGAGTTTGGATTCTTTGTGCTTAATTATCTTGTGTAAGTGCTCAATTATGTTATT
>JAPFFP010046228.1:0-11117 GCA_026153255.1 Solanum medicagineum
GGACCATATTAGTACCTTGAGACTATGTCATTACTATTGAAGATGGGCTAGGAACATGTTCATAGTCTTCGCCTATGTTGGATGTATTATATATAAGATGAGTCTATGTTGTCTAGTTACTTTCTTTATTATACCATGCTTTAGTTCTTTTATATAATCTCCTGCATTATGGTTGCTTATTTCACTGCCTATGAAAGCTTAACATATGCAAAGAGGCTTGGTTGAGGTTTCCTTAAGAATTCTAATTTTCATGTCACACCTGAGGCGTAACTTGGGTCATGACAAACTTGATATCGGAGTAGAAGATTTTGAAGTGTTCTAGGGAGTCCTATATACCAAGTCAGGTAGAGTCTTATTCATAGGTGTGCCAGATCTATAAGTAGGAGCTGTGAGGGATTTTGGCAAGGCTATGAGGGATTTTGGCAAAACTTTACTTCTTTCTTGATGTATATTGTGCAATAAAGTGTATTATAAGACTCCACTCTCTAACGATTATTATTTACAATATTCGAAAGATGCCTCCATGATAGGAACCGATGCAATAAAGAGCCAATGCTAATGAGGGCCAAGCTCCGCAAGCTCCACGTGAACCTATGGCTAAACTAGTCATGAATATAGAATTTTGAATCACCATTCAAATGATATCCCAAGTGGTAACGGCACAAGCCAACCAAGGAGAAGTGGTTCCAATTATGAAAGTTATGATAACAAGGTTCGATACTTTATGAGAATGAATCAACCCAATTTTCACGGTTCTAAGGTGGATGAGGATCCACAAGTGTTTATTTCTAAAGCCTACATAATCTTGGTTAATATGGGGGTGTATTCTTAAAAGAAGGAGGTCTTAGAGACTTATCAACTCAAAGGTGTTTCTAGGTTATGTTATGACCAATGGAAGGATAAAACGGCAAAGAAAGCTGGTCATGTTGCACTGGATAAATTCAAGAGTGGATTTCTTGATTTGTTCTTTCGTTTAGAGTCAAGGAAACCCAAAATCCATGAGTAAACTTATGCTGGGTGTCTCGGGCATGGTGTCCAAAGAATGAAAAACAACCATATTTACCAAAGAGATGGACATTTATAGGCTTATGACATAAGTTGAACAAATAGATGGGGAAAAACTCAAGAAGATAAAGGTGGGGGAGTTTAAGAGGGCTCAATTTAAAGGTTGTTTTTCTCATTCCAAATCCGTGGTTGTAATGGGTGTTCTCAACTAGGCCAATATCATGACCCAAACTAGGGCCTAGATGTGACAGAGCACATGGAGACCCAGAAGGAACCCCAAGCAAGCCTCTTAACATATCATTACACATCCTTGGTCGCAGAAGCAATTAAGGAATAATAAAACAGTAGAAATAAGCGGCAAAGGGACTAAAGGAAAACCTTCATTTCATAAAACATCAAGAGAGTCAAGTTGATATCATCATTACATGCTTTTCCAACAAAATCTCTAAACATAGAACTTAACGAGGGCCAAGACAAGGAATCAGGCTCACCCTCATAGCAATGATAATAGGTAATCCAAATATACAAGGTATAATCTATACATAAGCATGAGAGAAGGTAGATATTGTCACTGAACATGAGGACTTACCAAGGGCTATCTTGAACAATCCGTCTAGCCACATAGAGGAGAATCAATAGGGGCTCCGATTCCTACATGGTTATATCATGTAGGCATAGAGTATGCGTCAGTATGCTTGAACATACTAAGTATGTAGGATGCAATGCAACAAGAGATAGGCAACATAATAAAAATGCATAATCACAGAAAGAGCTAGTATATTAGCAACATGGCATGCATAAACATTGGTTGGAGTAAAACATGTTTGGAAAATGATCATACTTACATAGCCTGTTTAACCCAATAAGTTGACATGTTTAGATCATCCAAATACTTTGTACTAGAGGGCGAGGGATATACCATAGGTCATAACCCCCTTCTAGTAGATAATGGGTAGTACATGAGGGTAAAGATATAACATAGTTCATAACCCCTACATATGAGTACATTGGATAACCTCAAATCATACACGAGAGTAAGGAGTACAACATAGTTCATAACCCCTTCATGTAGATATGAGTAAGCGAATAGCACATGAGGGTGGAAGTAGCATAGGTAATAACCCCTATATGTGAGCATGAGATAATACATAGTATTGAATCACATATGAGGGTGAGGTGTACCACATAGTTCATAACCCCTTCATATGAGTACCTTGCATAACCTCAAATCATACATGAGGGTAAGAGTACAACATAGTTCATAACCCCTTCTTGTAGATATGAGTAAGTGAGTATTATTGATTCATACACAAGGGTAAGGTATACGACATAGTTCATAACCCCTACATGTAGAAATTTTCCCTATACTAGAGGGTGAAGCATATAACATAGTTCATAAAGCCTTCTAGTAGGCTTCACAATTTACAAGAGCATAAACCTTAGTATAAGGACTCCATAACTCATCAACATGATAGCCCAACACTTCACAGGCAATACCGTAGGTGCTTTACATGATTTAAACACAACATATGCATTGCTTTCATCACCTTAAGTCACTTGACTCATAAACCATGCAATAGACCATCAATAACCCAAGAACCCTAATTCCGACATTTTATGAAACACTTGGCAGGTGTGTCATGCTAGTGTAAAACCATGCAATTCAAGAGTGAAATCATGCTGGAAAATTCAATGTAAAACCATCAATAGATACTTGGTAACAACCTAGCAATATACATCAGAGCCTTTCATCAAATCTCAGAATAGATCTTAGATTCATAGCTCAAAACATACTAAAATAACCATAATTTCATGAAACTCCAACATAGTGTGCAGTGAAATTCATAATAGATAAAACCCATGAGTAAATGAACTTCAAATCATGCAATTTAGTTAATAAGGAAGCTTGGGCATCATAGTTGAAAGGACCCAATGGCTGAAACCAACATACCTTGAATTTGGAGAATCATTGAAGAAGATTGGAGATGGAGACTTACAGCTTGAATGAGAACCTTAGATTCCGGATGAGTTTTGGGACTTGAAATTTGGAGATGAAATATTGTCTGTTTTAGAGAGTATTTGAGAATGTCTTAAATAATATGAGGGTGAAATAAGACTAAGATTAGGTATTTTCACAAATGGGAACACTTAGGTGAAGACCCAAAAGCCTTGGACCAGACCAAAAAAACTGTGCAGAAATTAATAGGGGCGCGTCGCGCCATAAACGCTCACCACTCACTGGAAATTGACACTTTGAAATTTGATATTGCGATTTGTTCGCTCTTTAATTTGGGTTAGACCCTTTTCCCACTAAATTTTACCCCCTGAACAAGAATATGAAGTCAGATTTTTGAAGTAATAAACAGATTTTGAGACATATGAAAGTTACAATTTCGGGCACTTTCAAGGCACATTTTTGACACTTTTTGGGGTCATTTCCAATATCTCCCCCTTGGGAACATTCGTCCTTGAATGTTAAAGAAACATATATGAGATGAGTAATGATGAACAAATCAGCCCCGTCACAAAAGCAACAACACATTTAAAACACCATTTTCAAAAACTTAGCATAAGTGTCAAAATCATCATGAACTTGTCAACATAAACATGAATGCATGCAAATGACATAGAGGCTGAAGCGTAAGGCTTAGAATCATAAAAGGACTTGACGTGTTATCATAAGCTTGAATAGAATGAAAGAGGTACGGATATTACTTCTCTATGCCCGCTCCGGCTCCCCGAGAGAAACTATCGACTCGATGATTCTTCCAAAGGGCCTTGACGAACACTACACCCTTATTAATAAACTTTTCCACCCATTCATCCAATATTCCCTCCGAGACCTTTCTCCTAAGACAACTTATCCTCCACAACACCCACAACCGCAAAGTGTTCTACAGCACTAGAGTCACTAACACATCCCCTCAACCTAGAAGCATGAAAAACTAGACGAACTATATCCATATCCATAGGAGATTCCCATTCGCATGCAACTTCACCAATCTTCCTCAACACTCTATAAGAACCCACAAACAACAAACTCAATTTTGTTTCTTGCTATTTGGACCACACGTTTCATGGGTGGGGCTTCCAAGTGAACCAAATCATCAACACAAACACCTATAGCCTACCTTAGTATCTAAAGACACCATCTTCCCCTTGGGAGAAAATCTCCACCTTACCATCCCTGACCAAGACCTCCAAGTCTATCAAGACGGGGATCAAGACCTTACTTAACTAGACCTCTTCAACCAAAGAAGATTTAGAACCATCAAAACTACTACACAACCATTCTCAACTTCACCCAGTCTCATTACTAACCTAGTCAACCGGTGAACTTCTCCAACCACCCTCTTGTTAATCCAATGACTCCCACTCCCCAAGATTCACAAGCAATCTCACATACATCAAAACTCACAACATCAACCTCAAACAATTCACAAGCTCTTCCTTACTTCCGGACACAAACCAACATATCAACACCAAAGACCACCAGAAACATAACAAGGTAGGGGTTAAAGACCCTATTTATGAGACCTATAGACATAGCCGGGTGTACTAGCCAACCAAAAGACACTACCCCAGATTCAACATACCGAAAAGGACATTCAAGGCCTTATCTACCACCCAAAACAACTCAATAAACAAGTTAACTTAGGTTCAACACCCCTAATTTTCACAAGACAATATATGCAACCCTTAGAGATCAATTGTACCTTATGACAAGAATTAGGCCTACCTCTTTTGCTACCTCTTAACCACCTCCCACTCAAAGACGGGTTCACTAAGGAGTTGGAATCTAACTCTACGAGCACTACAATCAAAGGAGATACAATATGCATGCAACTAATCCACTCCAAGTATGATCTCAAAACTCACCACATCCAATCCAACAAAATCACAAGGCAAGACCTAGACGCAACATGACCATGAAACAACACTTATAAACATTCTAGCAGCAATAGATTGAACAAAGGGGTAGACATCAAAAGTTTCACATAGCAACTTGGGACGCACAAGAAGCCCACTAGCAACCAAAAAGAACAAAGAAGGAAATAGTGACACACCGGACCCATCAATGCATACACATTAGAGTCATAGGAAACCTCAACTTACTGGTAGAAACATTGGGCGTCTCATCACCCCCTCCTTGGCCCACATTGGCACCTTCACCTAAAGGACCATCATCTCCACCTTTGGGTTGAACATGAGGACAACCACTAACTTTGTGCCTAAATCCACCACAACCAAAGCAAGCATTAGACTTCTTCAAACATAGGCCACCATGGCCCTTCCCATACTTTTGGCACTTGAGATTAGTCATCCCACCATTCATGTCTTCACATTGAACCTTTCTTTTTCCCCCTTTTGGGGTTATTGGGAAATCCTTCCTCTTATTCCCCTCTTTACCACAATAGAAGCAAGCATTGGTGCCTTTCAAACATGAGCCTCTATGAACCTTAGCACATGTTGGACACATAGCATCATCTCTATCCTTGAGGCTTTGGAACTTTCCTTTGAAACGAGCACTCTTATCCTTCCCATCTCCACTCATACCATTTGAAGTCTCAAGGGCACCCACCGGTTGGTTGAGTTGAGCGGTCAAGGCCTTGGCCAACACGGTTATAGCAATTTGGAACTCAATCTCAGTAGCCACTCAACCTGGAGGAACTTGAGGAGTGGGGTAGGCCAGTCATCCTTCGGGTGTAAGAGCTTTTCTTCTTTTTGTGTTAGGCATGATCTCGCATAACATTGTTAGGGGGAAAAATTTACTTCCACTCTATAGCACTACTTAGAAATGAAGAAGGAAAACATTTCCTAAAACACCTCACAGCCTCTCACTCATAGTTGTGGTGTACAACACAACCATCAATAAGACTCTAATCGACGTGGTGTGTTGGATGCCAAGGATCTAAACACCTAGTGCTCTGATACCAAATTTGTCATGACCCAAAATAGGGCCTAGATGTGACACGGTACAGGGGTACCCCGAAGGAACCCCAAGAAAGCCTCTTAACATATCATACACATCCTTGATCGTGAAAGCAATTAAAGAACAATAAAAGAGTAGAAATAAGGGGCATAGGTACTAAGGGGAAACCTTCATTTCATAAAACATCAAGAGAGTCAAGCTTATAGCATCATTGCATATTTGTCCAACAACACCTTTAAACATAGAACTTAGAAGGGGCCAAGAAAAGCAACCGGGCTTACCCTCATATTAATGACAATAGGTAATGAATATTTTATACATAAGCATGAGAGAAGGTAGATATTATCCCTGGACATGAGGACTCACCAAGGGATATCTTGAATAATCCGTCTAGCCACTTGGAGGAGAAACAATAGGGGCTCCGATTCCTACATGTTTATATTATGTAGGCATAGAGTATGCTTTAGTATGTTTGAATGTACTAAGTATGCAGGATCCAATGCAACAAGAGATAGGCAACATATTCAAAATGCATAATCATAGCAAGAGCTAGTATATTAGCAACCTAGCATGCATAAACATTGGTTGGAGTAAAATATGTTTGGAAAATGATCATACTTACATAGATTGTTTAACTCAATAAGGTGACATGTTTAGATCATCCAAATACCTTATATTAGAGGGTGAGGGATATAGCATAGGTCAGAACCCCCTTCCAGTAGGTAATGGGTAGTACATATAGCATAGTTCATAACTCCTACATATGAGTACATTGGATAACCTAAAATTATACACGAGAGTAAGGAGTACAACATAGTTCATAACCCCTTCATGTAAATATGAGTAAGTGAATAACACATGAGGGTGGAAGGTAGCATAGGTCATAACCCCTATATGTCAGCATGAGATAATACATAGTATTGAATCACATATGAGGGTGAGGTGTACCACATAGTTCATAACCCCTTCATATGAGTACCTTGCATAACCTCAAATCATACATGAGGGTAAGAGTACAACATAGTTCATAACCCCTTCTTGTAGATATGAGTAAGTGAGTATTATTGATTCATACACAAGGGTAAGGTATACGACATAGTTCATAACCCCTACATGTAGAAATTTTCCCTATACTAGAGGGTGAAGCATATAACATAGTTCATAAAGCCTTCTAGTAGGCTTCACAATTTACAAGAGCATAAACCTTAGTATAAGGACTCCATAACTCATCAACATGATAGCCCAACACTTCACAGGCAATACCGTAGGTGCTTTACATGATTTAAACACAACATATGCATTGCTTTCATCACCTTAAGTCACTTGACTCATAAACCATGCAATAGACCATCAATAACCCAAGAACCCTAATTCCGACATTTTATCAAACACTTGGCAGGTGTGTCATGCTAGTATAAAATCATGCAATTCAAGAGTGAAATCATGCTGGAAAATTCATTGTAAAACCATCAATAGATACTTGGTAATGCCCTCCAGAAATATACATCAAAGTCCTTCATCAAATCTCATAATACACCTTAGATTCATAACTCAAAACATGCTTAAACAATCATAATTTCATGAAATTCCAACATAGTGTGTAGTGAAATTCATAATAGATAAAACCAATGAGTAAATCAACTTTAAATCATGTAATCTAGTTAAAAAGGAAGCTTGAACACCGTAGGTGAAAGGACCCAATAGTTGAAACCTACATACCTTGACTTTGGAGAATCCTTGAAGAAGATTGGAGATAGAGACTTCAAGATTTAATGAGAACCTTAGAATTGAAATGAGTTTTGGGAATTGAAATTTGGAGATGAAATATTGTCTAAGTGTTTGAGAGAGTATTTGGGAATGCCTTGAATGATATGAGGGTGAAATAAGGCTTAGTATAGGTATTTTCATGCATGGGAAGGCTTAGGCTCAAGATCCAAAACCCTCGGACTGGACAAGAAAAATTGTGCAAAAATTACTAGGGGCGTCTCGCGCCACAAACGCGCACCACTCACTGGGAATCGACACTTTAAAATTTGAAATTGTGATTTGTTCACTCTAAAATCAAGATTAGACCTTTCTCCCACTCAATTTGACCTCCTAAACAAGAATATGAAGTCAAATTTTTGAAATAACACTCAGATTTTGAGATATATGAAAATTACAATTTCGGACACTTCCGAGGCACATTTTTTGGCACTTTTCGGGGTCGTTTCAGCAAAAGATTCCAAGGCCAAGGTTCTTCAGAAGCTCTGGGACAAAAGTTTGACAATTATAGGGTGCTTAATACTATGGTCCATGGTGGAGGTTCTAATGCTAGTGAATCTACTTTTCCTAAGTGTCCTATGTATGGAAGCAACCATATGGGTAGTTGCTTAATTGGTGTGGGTATATGTTGTGCATGTAGCAAAATAGGGATTAAGATTTCTAACTGCCCTAATCATGCAATTAAGGGGAGAAAAGGTCTTACTCAAGTTTAAGATACTTCATGTGTACAAGTTCAACGACGGTGATCAATATAACAATAGGTTCCGTGTACTTCATACTAGCCAAGATATTGAGGAATCTCCCTATATTGTTATTGGTATGTTTCTGGTTTTTGAATTTGATATATATGCTTTGCTCGATTCAGATTCTAATTTTTCCTTTGTTGTCTGTATCTTTCCATATGATTTAATGTGTCTCTCAAAGTCTTATTAAATCCAGTTTTAATACCCATTTAGTGATTGATTCTAGCAAAAATAGTCTACAGAGATTATCCATGTCGGTCCCACATAATGTGATTCCGTATGACCTTATTGAAATGATATGACCAATGTTTATAGCATTCTTGTCATGGATTGGCTACTCGCTTGTCATGCATTTATTGATAGTAAAACCTTTGTGGTCAGATTCCAACTTCCCAATAAGCAGGTTCTAAAATAGAAGGATAGTGATTTGGTTTTTAAGGATCGATTTATCTCCTATCTAAAATCCAGGAAAATGATTCCTAAGGGGTGTATCTATCACCTAGTGTAGGTTAGGAACACTAATTCTAAATTCCCAACTGTTGAGTCGGTTCCCCTTGTAAATGAATTTTTCCATGTTTTTCTCGATTATTCCTAGTAATCCTCCCAAAAGAGATTTATTTTGGCATAGATCTTCTTTATATTACCCAAACATGGCCCCCATAAGACTCAATAAATTAAAGGAACAATCGAAGACTTGCTGGAGAGGGGTTTTATAAGGCCAAGCATTCACTATGGAGTGCTCCCGTGTTGTTTCTTAGAAAGAAGGATGAGTCACTTTGCATGTATAGATGGTTTATTTGATCAACTCCAAGATACAAGCTACTTATCCAAAATTGATCTCTAGTCTGGTTACCACAAATTAAGCGTGAGGGAGTGTGGCATTCAAAAGATGGTGTTTCAAATAAGGTCTCGTCATTTTGAGTTTTTGGCCATGTCATTTAGGCTAACTAATTCTCCTGCTATCATCATGGAGTTGATGAATTGGGTTTTCAAACTATATTTGGACGTGTTTTTGGTGGTCTTTATCGGTGACATATTGGTTTATTCCAAAAGTGAATAAGATCATAATGATTGTATTGCAAACTTTGAGGGACAACCAACTATTTTCCAAATTTCGAAAGTGTGGATTTTTGTTGAGGGAGATGGACTTTCTTGGTCACATGACGTCTGCTGATGGGTGCTTCAAAGAAAATGGAGGTAGTGAAGAATTATCCTAGACCATTGTCTCCTTTGGATATTCGGAGCATCTTGTACTTGGCCGGTTACTATAGAAAATTAGAAGAAGGATTTTTATCCATTGGATTGCCTTTGACCATGTTAACCTAAAAGAAGGTGAAGTTTTAATAATTTAAAGAGTTTGAAATAAGTTTCAAAAATTTGAAGGATTGCCTTACTTCGGCCACTATTTTGACATTACCAAAAGGTTTGAATAGATTTCTTTGTTTATTATGATGCTTCATGGGTTAGATTGGGTTGTGTATTGATGCAACATAATAAGGTCATAGAATTCCTCTAGGAAACTGAAAGTGCATAAAGAAACTACACAACTCATGATCTTGATATGGTGGTGGATGTTATTGCCTTGAAGATGTGGCGACACTATATTTATGGGTAGATATTGATATATTCACCGACCACAAAATCTTTCAATTTGTATTAGCCAAATGTACTTAAACCTTAGGAAAATAAGGTGGCTTGAGCTAGTAAATGACTCTGACCTTTGTGTATTGTACAATTTAGGCAAAGCTAATAATCTTGCCGATAAGGCTCAATATGACATGGATGTTCAATGCTTAGTCAAAACATGCATGAAGTATAACTAAGACACATGAATGAAATGCCCCACACTTGCCTAGGAATTCCACCATAAACGTAATTTCCTTATATCTCAAATTGGGAATATTTAAATACCCCTCCACGAAGCTCGAAAAGACCCTATGATGCATTTTTTTCAATATCTCAAAATCCCTGCAGAATTTCGCAAACGCAACTTTATATTCTTGTTTAGAGGGAAATATTGTGGTGGAAAATGAGTACCTTTAAGGTACTTTGTTCGTGCCAAGAAAAATAAATTTTGGTGAAACTTCACATAAATAGTAGCTGTCCGTGACGCAGACCAGTTCAAAAATTTCTGAAAATTCTTCTTTTTACCCCAGGGCAATTGGGTAATAACCCTATACCTACATACACGAAAATCTCTCATTTTCTAGCCGTTTTGAGCCTTACAAACCAACCAAAAACCTCTCAAAATCCTCTCTAATCTTTATCATATTCTCTATCCATTTCAAGGTTTTCAAGAAGTCTTCTTGGAATTCAAGGAAACCAAGTCAAGAACTAAGTACTCAAGATTCAAGAGTCCCAAAACCCATCTGGATCTAAGGATTTCATTCAAGCCTCATGTCTCCATTTCAAATCTTCTTCAAGAAACTCTCCAAAGTCAAGGTATGTGGATTTCTTTCACCCATGATGCCCAAGATTCCTTTTCTTATATATACATGATTTGAAGATGATATACTCATGGGTCTTATTTATTAAGAAAATCACTGCACACTATGTTGGGGTTTATGAAATTGTTACTGTTTTACTATGTTTTAGGCTATGAATCTAAGATCTATTGTGGGATTTGATGAAGGGTTTTGATGTATATTGCTTGAGGGTGTTACCAAGTATCT
>JAPFFP010046229.1:0-11117 GCA_026153255.1 Solanum medicagineum
TTCTACACTTTCCTAAAGTGAAATTGTTCTTCACCAATCTCTCCCTATTCTCTCTTCTGATTTCTTCATCCTTGAATTTCTGACTTTGATAGGCTTTAGCGTCATTTTTGCTTATGTCAGCTTCTAAGTTGTGATGTATACATGTATACTTTTCTCTGTGAATTGGGTACAACATTTGCACCTAATACTATGATTAGAGCCGAGTTGATTGAGAATCATGAGATTTAAGATAAAAATTTTAAATAATTAAACATACGAATTCAAAAGAGATTGTACTGTGGACTATAACCGAAGGTACAATCTCTACATGTCGTCTCATCAATAGGATTCCAAATTCCGAGACGGTTAAACTCATTCCTTAAATTCGTCTTTGGCTCAAGTTGGTAAATTCTCAAAAGCTAACAAGAAAACTATCCAAATAACTAGATGGAGCTCTACTGCATTTTTTTCCTGCTTTAGTGTTAGCAGAAGAGTGAATAAGAATTAAGGTTTCAACATGTGTGCTTGTGGGAATTTGTTTAATTGTTTTCTTCTATTTATATACTCTTCATCTTCATTCAGTAAATTTGGCTTGCGTACGATGACTTGGTAGGAACATTGCCTTCTGCAATTACTAATTGTTCATCAGTGGTTCGCTTGTGTGTTGAAGAAAATAGTATAGGAGGGGTTATTTCGGCAGCAATCCCTGCTTTACCAAAGCTTCAGATGATATCTTTTATTACACAATAATCTCTCAGGTTCCTTGTCAACTTCATTGTTCTGCAATGTTTCCATTTATTCATTGTTGTTTTCTTTGGATACTTCTTCATTTTTATGCCTTTATCACCTATTTTATACTGTATATTGTGTCCTCCTTTTGTGGTCATTCTTAGTTCTGTGTTGTTTTATTGACTCTTGTTTTGGTTAACAGAACATGATATTAAGATGGGTTCATCAGGTTTAGGCACCCAAAGGAACAACTTATATGCCGTGGGAGGGTTATAATTTTGAAGATGCAGTACTTATTAGCGAACGTTTTGTATATGAAGATATTTATACTTCTTTTCACATACGAAAATATGAAATTCATACTCATGTGACAAGCCAAGGCCCTGAAAAAGTAACTAATGAAATACCGCATTTAGAAGTCCATTTATTCCGCAATGTAGACAAAAATGGAACTGTGATATTGGGATCTCGGGTAGAGACGGGTGATATTTTAGTAGGTAAATTAACACTAGGTCGTGAAAGAACCTTCGTTTGAATTTATGGGGTCTGATTACCTTCTGTTTTTATCACTACTGAAAATCGAGTGTGTTTCAACTCAATTTGTACAAATGGAATGCATGTATAGCAGTCCATGTGTTGTATCACTTCAGCTACTAAAGTTCTTTGAAATTTTTGAACTAAATACAATTCCTCGAAGGTGAGGTGGGCTCTTCAAATCCAGTTAAGTCAATAGCAGAATACTCCTACGTGAAGACTTTATAGATGGCAAAGATATTGAGGAATGTGTTGTCAAGGGGGACTGTAAGAAGCTAGGCATCGAACTGCCTGCTTGGTCCATTCTACAGTGTCTGCTTGCATCTGCAAAATCTGACTCTCAGCATCGCGCATCCAGGAAACAGCCTCTCTACTTATAGGGTAGTAGTAAGGTCTGCGTACATTCTACCCTCCTCAGACCCCACTTGTGGGATTATACTGGGTATGTTGTTGTTGTTATATAAATAAAATGTACATGTATGAAACTTGGCTCCAATTGATCATGTAAACTTGCAAAGTCACTTTAATTGTATTATATTGGCTCATCTTCATGACATATGAAATTATTTCTCAACTTATCTTAATGTTGGGTTATCTTAATGTTGCGCCCGTGCTAGCATGGGCCTTACCCCGCTAGTATATAAAAGAGAGTAGAGTAAAGTAATATTACCTTCAAGAACTATTATGTATTCCTCTTCCAAGTATGTCCCAATAGGAATATAGAATATATTCAAACATATAGGGTCAGGTTGTAAATACATTGAACGAGTAGATTGTTCATTTAGTTAATACATGAAATGTTGGAAGTGAAATAGGTCCTTGGACCTGGTTCTACGAGAGGTGTTACGAGTTATGGTCTGGAGTACGACCTGTGTATCAAGTATTAAGAGGTGTTTCAGAGTTGAAAAACTTTGACCAAGTATAGAAGGGAATCCACGAGAGGCAGCACGATCCGTAATCTGTTCCACGGCCCGCCTATCAATTTATAGAAAGATATCTTGAAATTTATAATTTTGGTCTACTTTTCAGGAGAGGGAACACGACTTGTAACTTGCTCCACGAGTCGTATGACAAGTCGTAGAATGAGATCCATAAATTCATAATTTTGGTCTGTTTTTTACGAGAGAGGACCACGACCCATAACCCGCTTCACTGGCCGTAAATAGGGTTTCGTGGTCCAGTTTTGACAGTTCTCTTGAAAGGTAATTCTGTCTTTTCCCATCATTTTTAATTAAAACCTACAATGTTTTGGACTAGATTTAGACCTTTATCAGTACCCTGAAGGTATTACTTTTGAAAAACGTTTAGAAATTCTAGGAGCATCGAGGAAGGGGAGAAAGTTAGGGTCGAAGCGCGTGAGTAGAGATTCTTTGAGAGTTGACCGTTCTTTGAAATTTCTAGGTACGTAACGCTAATTAGAACATGGATTTTGTCCTTTTGCGTGTCCCATAACCCGAATTGATGGAGTTGTGAATGAATTGAGTTTTCCATGGATGTTTCTTGAAGATTTTTCTTAAAATCCTAATGTATTCCTATATAATCTTGCATGAATTATAGTTTTTATGAATTAAATACTTGAAATAGATGATTTTTGTTTTTCTACATGAACCCTAGAATGAATTCTTGTTGTTTTTACATATTGCAGTTAAATGAGTATGCATGAATATAATATAAACCTAAAGAATCTATAGAGTTCCTAAATGTTTTAACTTTATTTTTGTTTCCTGAATATTATGAGTTGGAATGATGCATGATAGAGAGTCCTAATGAGCCATGAAATAATCCTAAAAGAATTTTCCTAATCAAAGAATTTGTGGTGAATTGAGTTGACAAATGTCCAATGACACTAGTTGAATTAGTTAATCATTGAATTGATGTTTTATGAGTATTGAGTTTTGGAAGGAGTATCAAGCACTGAATTGGGTAAAAGTAAGTCTAACTCGAACCCAATAGCTATGTCGCCAAATGTAGGAGAGGATTGAAATTGCTAAGTCGAAAGTTTCCTCTTGATAGGTCCATAAAAGAATAAAGGACTCATTTGATTTGATTTGATCCATTATGGATCGATTCGCTCTTTACCGTTGCGAGTACTGAGCAGTTGTGGCGACATCGACGAGATTGTTGTACAATCATTGGCTCATAAAAATGATCTTTTCGAATAAGAGAAAATCCCAAATTGGTTTCATATTGATAATACCCTAATCGGATTGGATTGTATTGATTGGTCATTGTCTACTCTTTATTCTTGCTTTAGATAAACATTTGACATCCTGATTTGAGTTTTTTTATCTCTTGATTTGAGTTATCTGAGTTGATAGTATTCTACCTTGATGCATATTTCATTCAACCATTTTATATACTCATACATTGCACGTACTGACGTCCATTTAGACTGCATTATTTTTATGATGCAGAAATAGGTGCTAGAGATCATCAACAGGTGCTTCGTTAAAGATCTTCTCCTTATTTCAACTGATTGGTGAGTCCTCCTCGAGTTCGAGGGATGCATATTATTTCATCTATCTTTAGAGTCAGAATTTTAGACTTGTTTATTTTTATTTGAGATAGCCATGAGTTTGTTATAGACACCAGTGAAACAAATGATATAGGCTTTATAGACTAGAGTGTGATTGACTTGATTTGAATAATTACTCTTGGGCTAGTCTCTTTCATACTAGTCTCATTTATTTAACTTAACCATTTATAGTGAGATTGTCCACCTTTATTATCTTTAGTATTCCGCTGATGTCATATTTATTGCTTGGATGAGTGTGATGAGATCAAGTGGTTCGCTTGGGAGTAGCGATAGTCTCTGACTGCCAGTTATATCTAGTTACCCTTCCGGGGGCATGACAAACTTGGTATCAGAGCACAGAGTTTAAGTGTCCTTGGGAGTTTATGAAGCCGTGTATAGTAGAGTCTTGTTTATGAGCGTGTTGTGCACCACATTTTATAACCAAGAGACTATAGGACATTAGGAATAGTTACACTTCTTCATATTCTAATTCGTGCAATAGAGTTAAGCTTTATGAAAGCTTCTTTCTAATTCATGCATTATACGTTTGCAGAAACTGTGATCATGTTTCCAAGAAGAGCTGCTAGAGGAAGAGGGCGTCTGGCTTGACAGAATGCTAACTCACCTAAGCCCTAAAATTAGGATGAATCATTACCTTATTTTCATGATATTTATAGAGCTCAGTCGACCTATATTTGTTGCGTATCATTTGTTTGATACTCATACTATATTTTTGCCTTCTGCAGATCATGGTGTGAGTGCCCACTATTGATTTCCTATTGTGCAGAGCTAGCTGGGGATTTTCGAAGATCTTTTGGTTAGCTCCTGACGTCTGAAGTTGTCAATTTTCATCTTACTACTTTTGGACTTTTCTTTATTATGTATTAAGAGATAGTCTATGTTACTATTGTATTTGAAAAAGCCCTATACTTTTTGTTTTATATATTAGAAGCCCGAATATTGACTGAGCCAGGTCTTGAGGATGGATTGATATGCTGTTCTTCGATGTTTGTACATTGATTATCTTTATTGTGGCCACTTTTTACTTAGTGGTGTTGTCTTTCGTTGGCTAGCTCATTGCCTATGGTTCCAGGCGATGGGTTAGGCTTACTTACCGATAGGTTGGAGTAGATGAAATCAGATTGTGAAAATGGTTATGGTCCATTCTGAAATCAATAACAAATTTGAATATGCAATTATTGTTTTGCTCTTATACATAATTTTCTTTTTGTAATTGTTGATTGTCATCAATTATATTGTAAGGTTATTATTTAACAAAACATGACCATTAAAAATAATAATGTAAATTTATGGATCATTTTAATATTTTATAAAATTTATGGGTGTAAATCCTATTTTTGAATAATGCAAATATTTCTTCCCAAATTATAGCCAAAGGCATCATCAAAACTTCACCTAAAAATGACTTACCCAAATATTTGAGAATTCATGGCTGAACACTTGCTTTGAATGTTGAGATTTTTGTTAATATATATATATAGGGTTGTTTACATGTCGATTTGGATTTGTTATTGGTCAAAACAAAAATCAAATCAACTTTATCGATTCTCAAATTTTCAAAACTAAATCAAATCAATTATAAAATACATTTATCGGTTTCAATTTGGTTTGATTCAGTTATTAATCATACACAAAAATAAAAAACAATAATACATTCAAAACAAAGAAAAAGTGACAACAATCCATTCAAAACGAAAAACTGTTAGAACAACTGATATTATAGAATTTCTTATCACAAAATTTACTGAGAATAAAGTTTAAAAATTCATCATTTTGGCCTAGAAGGAACTAGGAAGAGATAGTGACATTTTTAGTCCCTTCAAGGATTGTCATAGACATTGTCATACATGAAATTAATAAGATAAATGTTCTCATCTTGAGCACCTATGATTTTATAAATAGATTAAAAAAATAAAATTTGATAAAACATATATAAGATCTTTAAAATTATTTTTATAAATAATTTATCATATAGGTATAGTTATAAAATATTTGAACATAATTATCAATTTGGTTTGATTATTTTTACGATTTTTTCGACACCCCTCATTAGGCCTAATATGATTTGGATGTATTAGTTATATTATTTAAAATTTAATATTTTTTGTTTCATTTGATGTATCATATCTACTTATTTAGTTTGTCTAAAATAGAACATTATATTTTAATTTTAGAAATATATTTGCTTTAAAAGAGGAAAAAGTGCCAAAAGTACGGTCTGTAATGAAGCAAAAATACCTCTACACTAGATTTAGGTTCAAAAATATCCCATAGTTATATTTTTGGCTCAATAATATTCTTCTCTCTGACTTAAACGAAAAAGTATCAAAAAAATTTAACTATTAAAAATGGAGCAAAGATATCCTTCATTAGTTTTCAGCTAAAAATATTCATTCGTAAAAATTTTAAAATTATTATTTAAAATATCATCTTCCATTAAAAATTTCAAAAAAAACATTGAAATTAATGTTTGATAAACTTTCAGTAGTCAAGATTCTTACTATATAAAAAAATAGCTTTTGGTTATAATTACAATTGAATTTTCTATTGAAAATAATAACTTACGTTGATAGTGTTACATTGTCTTCTATACAAGCTTCGTAGGTTCAAAAAACTTACAGAGATGAATCTTATTGAACTCGAGAAACTAATTTGAGGAGGAGACAATGATTATAGAGAGGATGAATCAGTGTTATCAGTCAGAGATAAGCTTTTTGAGATGTTTGCAAGTGAAATGGCAGTTCCTTTTGACACGAAAAGGCTAGTCTCTGACCTAATATTTGAGGAGAAAATCTCTTGGATCTCAAAATTGGGTTCCACGTAGACTGATCATGTGGCGTTTTTTGTCCGCATGGTATGCATGGTTCATTTTTGTTAGACAGAGATGTTTTTTTTCTTAAAAATTTTAAGAGGAGGGTATTTTTGAATCAAAATCTAACCAAAAATTTTTTTTGCTTCATTTCTAATATCTCAAGGGCTTTTTAGCACTTTTTGATTTCCATTAGAAGGTATTTTCGAGCCAAAATATAATTGAAGGATAATTTTAAGTCAAAATTTAACAAAAAAAATTTTTTTTAATTCAAAATCTAACAAAGAAATATATCGTCCCATTTCAAATAGTTCAAAAGTATTTTTTATCATTTTCTCCTTAAAAAGATAAAACGATTCTAATGTTCTGGTTTGAAACTGTGACCATAGGCCTTTATCCTAGATATAATAGGGTACGCACTAAAAGGTTATCTTTATGGAAATGGAATCTGCTTTATTTGACATCTCATATATACAAATACAATAATAATAGATAAATAATAAAATATTGATAATTGCATACAACATGTTAGTTACATGATCCCCTCAATAGTATAAGGTAGGGCAAGTCATAATTTGAAGTTGAGACGTTGTCTCATATACAATTTTGTCTTTAAATAAACAATTCAAAATACCTTATCTTGTTTTGTCTCTCTGCCTTTTCCTTAATGCTATAGCCAAAGTACACATGGACATGATGTGATCTTTTTTTTCCCAACTAGTGTTCAAAATTCACATTAGAGCTAATTAAATTCATATTGAAAGATTTATTTTTCACGTTCAAAATCTCTAATTAAGGATAAAATAATCTCATCACTGTTTTATAAGTTGTTGGTATTATATATATTTTATTATTAAAATAAAGTATACTAATCCAAAATTATTTGAATCATACAATGTTGTTGCACTGTTATATCGTAAAGGGTACAAGTCAAAAATATTATTAAATTAGTGAAGATTATGTCGCAGTAAACTTGAATCTCATTAAAAATAATGAGATATCCACACGCCAATCTAAATTAATTTTTATGCAATTTTTTCATTTTGCAACATAAGCCATGTTGGTGGGGTTGGGCTTTCCTTGCATCTTATTATAAAATTCAAGAAATTGTCTGTTGTTTTACTCATTATTATTCTTTCAAATTGACAGAGCAGAAGCGTAAGAAGAAATGGAAGGGGATAGTTTGTCAGGGCAAATGGATGGTAAAATATTTCAGACATGTGAAAAGAGTTTTGTTCAAGTTCAAAACATATTGGACCAGAATAGGTTGTTAATCAATGAGATTAATCAGAACCATGAGTCCAAGATCCCTGACAATTTGAACAGGAATGTTGGTTTAATTAGAGAACTCAACAACAACATCAGAAGAGTTGTTGACCTTTATGCAGATCTTTCAGGTTCTTTCAACAAATCCATCGATGTTTCATCTCAAGGGGACTCCACTGGAAGACCTACCCCAAAAAGGACCAGGCTTCTTTAGACGAAAAAGGAAGGAAGATTGATTTGAGGTTCGATTACCATCAGTTCAAGATTTAGATTGTAGTATAGCCTCTTGCTTCTCACTAGTCAACATTCTAATAATGATATGTGTTCCTTCAGATCTAATTCAAAGAAGAATTTATAATTTCTATATTTCATAATCAATTGACTATATAGTTCGTGTAATTGTTGTTGTGAATTCTATTGAGACAAAAGATATTGATTCTTGTAAGCTTTTTCAAATTCTTCTGTTTGTCAAGAGTTTCAACTGAGCAGATGCTCTCAAATTCTTTCTTTAGATTAAGATGTTTGTAGATGCAATTTTGAGTTTGCTTATGGGTTTTCGGGTTGATGCTAAGATTTGTGTATATTTTATTTTTCTTATGCACCACTTGTGGATTTGTTATTTCCTTATGGCATTTCTTATACTTTAGAATTTTACTTTTAAATATTAAATTGGTAGAATTTCAACTTCAAATTTATAGTTTCAAAATTTTCTAAATTCATCATATTTTTAAATTTTGAAAAAAAAAGAGAGAAGAAAATCATCTTTATTACAAAAGTAATTAACGACTGCTACTTTGCCAACCCCTTCATAAAACACACCCTAAAGTTGGTGTATTGATTTTGATTTATTTGATACAAAATTTAAAAACTTATTAAAAATTTTTTAATCTTGTAATTTTATATTTATTATGTCAAAAAATTTAGAATTAAGGAATTGTAAAAAAAATTTAAACAAAACAAGATGAATAAATTGATATAAAAGAGGTAACTTGTACAAATTTTGGATTTTTATGTTAATCAGGAAAAGTATAATTATTTGCAAAGAACTAGTGACTAAATACAATTTCAATTTCAAATCAACATAAGTCGAATCAATAATTTCAAAATAAAATTTTAAGCTCACGACCAAACGCCTACTACCACTTTTTATTTCCAAATCACATAGCACTACGAAATCAGAATATCAAATAGGAAATGACGTGTCTTTTGACCAAATTTTTAGTAAATATTTCTTCCGTCTCATTTTATATGACATTTTTTTTCTTTTAATCTGGTAAAAAAGAATATTATCTTACTCAAATTGAAAATAATTTATCTTTAAAATTTCCTTTTTACCCTTAATGAAATGATTTTCAATCATAAATATCTAAGAATGATTTATACCACAAATTTCAAAAGTCTTTTTCTTTTTTAAATATCATGCTAAATCAAAGAGTGTCAGATAAAATATAAAGGAAGTATATTTATTGTTGTTCCATCCAATGATAATATCTCGGAGACCATTGATAAGGAAAGATATAGATAGTGAATCCTATGGATGAAATTAAATAAATAAACAAATTAGCAAACAAAATTGAAAGCAGGTTGGAAATTAGTTTAAACTTTGAAGTCCAGAGCAATATACTTCCAAGAGTGACAGATATACACGTGTGAACTGACAAAGGACCCCAAGTGACTACTTTTTGATGAAACTCAATTTCTACCTATTTGCCTTGTTCTTCCTTTCCTGTTTCATTTGGTCAGCAAAGTATCCAATAATGTATTCACAGGTTCCATAGAATTTACTACTCTCTTCGTCTCATTTTATGTGACACCATTTGATTTGATACGATTTAAAAAAACAAAGAAAGACTTTTAAAACTTGTGGACTAAAATCATTCTTAGATATTTGTGTGGTCGAGAATCATTTCATTAAGGGTAAAAAGAAGAATTTTAAAGGTAAATTATTTCCAATTAGAGTAAGGTGACATTCTTTTTGGGACGGACCAAAAAGGAAAGGGTGCCACATAAAATGGGACAGAGGGAATATTATTGAAACGACCCCAAAAAGTGCCCGAAAATGTGCCTTGAAAATGCCCATAATCGTAATTTCCATATATTTCAAAATCTATGCGTAATATTGAAATCTGATTTTATATTCTTGTTGAGGGGGCGAAATTGAGTGGAAAATGGGTCTAACCCCGATTTTAGAGCAACCGTATTAAAATTCGAAAATTCAAAGTGGCGATTTCCAGAGAGGACTTCGCGCCCCAAGTGCGACGCGCTAGAGGCGCCTTCAGTGTTAAATGTGCACAGTTCTTCTTCTTTTTTTATTCCGGTCCAAGACCTTTGGGTCTTGGGCCTTAGCCTCCCCATGTGTATAAATACCTATAGTTAGCTATATTTCACCTTCATATCATACAAGACGTTCCCCAAAACCTTCTCTAACACTTAGCCAAATATTTCACCCAAATTCAAGTGTCCCAAACTCATTCCGGATCTCAAGAAATTCATTCAAGCTCTCATTCAAATCTAATTCAAGCTTATTAATGTCGTTAAAGACCATCATGCGTCCTTTACATCAAGCTAAGTTCAAAGGAATTTTCGTTGGTTAGGTTTTGCACAAGTATCGATAGGAGGATCAATTTTAAAGGGGCATATCTCTTAGCACACAAAGAATTGGGTGGCCCACGACCTATCAAATTAAAGCTCTTTGAATTATCTTTACAACGCACTTGGTTTTACCTTATTTAGAGTTTGGATGAAAAAATTGTGCCAGTTTTCGTAGAACTCATTTGTGCAGGGATATATATAGATTTTTGCCAAATTCTGTTTCATTAATGACATTTCGTAAATTTAGTTATTTCTATTGGTTTTTTGGGGATTCCTATGCTATCTTAGCACTTCCTAAAGACCTAAATTATACTCCTAAAGATCAAATTCACTCCTCCCAATTGGAATACACTCTTAAATTCTCCAACGACCCTATACCAAACCCCAATAAGAATTCAAGGAAAATCAAGAATAAGTTATGGATTTCAAGACCCCATTTTAAGCTTCAGGTCTTTCTCAACTCAATTTCAAGAAATTCAAGGCCTAAGGTATGTGAATTTCATTCATGGGTTCCTTTTACCCATGAAGCCCAATCTTCCTTTTTATGAAAAATGCATGATTTCAAGTTGTATTTCTTATGGGTATCTATTGTTATGAAATATGAGCATGAAATACGTTGGGGTTTTGTCAAATATTGTTGATTATGTATAAATATCTATTTTGAGCTTATAC
>JAPFFP010046230.1:0-11116 GCA_026153255.1 Solanum medicagineum
TTATTTACTTAGTGTCTTAACTTCCCCCAAAATACCTATTACTTACCATTTTGAGCTACTGAAGTGCTGTCAAAATATTAAGATTAAAACATCCATGAATATTATCTTATTACACTGTCAACATCTCGATCGAGGCACTAATTAACATAAATTGAAGCAAAAGTAGTAGTTAATTTTGTTGAAAATTTCAAATAGATGTTTTCAAGGCTTGAAAAATTTGCTGTGTAGGCATTAACTCTTCAAGTTCCTTTTTCTTTTTTAAAAGTCATTATCAAAGTAAAAGATTTATTTTTTGAATTGGAACATAAGGGAGTTGGGACTTAATTATTATTTAATATAATTAATTATATTTGATTGTGCCTAACATGCATCTGTCCCTTCGGTTTATTATTAGTGGCATGAATAGAAAGTCTTAATTATTTGTCATTTGTAACAAATAGCCACATCCATATATCCACATGTGCCATGTTTCACATATTGATATTTGCCTTCAATCATTAATAATTATAATTAACTCCCAACTAACTTAATCATTTTTTCACTTATATGCATAAACAATAACATATGCAGTATTATTTTATAAGTAATCGAGTGAAGTATAAAAAAAATAAAGTGTATGTAAATTTTACTTCTATATTGAGAAATAACTAGCAAAACTCTTTTCTATCGATTCTTAACTCAAAGAAAATCATTTTTAGCAGTAATTAGTTGAAGTCCTTAATCCTTGTCGACTCATTCATAATCATTTTTTACTTGGTTAAAATCCTGAATCATTCTTGACTCGCTTAAATACTTTTTAAAAGTTTCTAACCCTTTACTCAAGATTAAATAAAAAAAATATTTATCTCTCCGTCCATCATGAATATCCTCTCTATTTCATTTATTAAAAACAAATATTGCATTTTACTTGTCTATTTTAACAGATCAATAAAAATTTTTTTTGGTCATACTGCCCTTAGATTAACTAAGTAATTAACTTTAGTGATAGCGAAATTTAGAGTTTTACAATATCATTAATAATGTTAATTTAGTAAAATATATCTATAATTAATTTTTATAAACACTATATTAAATATGTCAAATAATATAAAAGAAAGAAAGTATTTACTTTTTTTTGTCCCTACCTTTTTCTCCCGACGGACCGGTTGGCTACTCCCCGCTTCCTGTCTATGGGTCTGCTGGGCTACAATCTGAGCAAGCAATTGCACTGTCTCCCTTAATTCTCTGACCTCTGAAGCGGGCTGTGGAGGTGGAGGTTCTGATACCTGAACCCCTGGAGTCGACGAGGTAACTGATTCCGCTGTCGGGCCAGCTACCCCTGGCTCTGTCTGATCATGAGTCCTTGCAGTTCCTCGGCCCCGTCCTGTTGCTGGGGGCTTGCCTCTGCGGGTTGCTGGTTCGCGACTTCTTAGCATGCGAACCACCGCAGTTTTATGGGACCAGCCTGGCAGACGATCCTCAAGAGTTCATAAGACAGATGCAACGGACTCTTAGAGTTATTGGGGCCTCGGAGACGGAATCAGTAGAGTTAGCATCGTATCGACTTCGGGGCGTGGCGGCAAATTGGTATGAATCCTGGAGACTGTCCAGGAGTGTGGGTACTGGACCGGCTATGTGGGATGAGTTTTCAGAGGCGTTTCTAGCTCACTTCTTGCCTCCTGAGCTCCGGCGCGCTAGAGAAGACAGATTTTTGAGTTTAAGGTAGCGGGGCCGATCCATTTGGGAATATAGCATGGAATTTGATGCTTTAGCTGTGTATGCTGCAACCCACGTCTCCAGCATGACCGACCATGTGCACAGGTACATTGTAGGGCTAGACTCATATTATGTGGATGGCTGTATGATATTGGCTGCTCAATCCGGAATGGATATTGCGCGAGTTCTGGCCTATGCGCAGGGCATGGAAGACAGGCGTAGTAGACGCCAGGGTGATAGGTTTGGGGATAGTGAGCAGTCCAAGAGGGCCAGATCATCCGGGACAGCAGTCGAGTTCCAACGTAGACAGTCACAGCCCCAGCAAAGTGGTTCTCCCTCTCGCCCGGCACGGAGTGCCCCAGCATCAGCCCCCCGTAGGAGGCCAGATCTTACTAGCCAGTCAGCACCAGGTCCCAGCAGACAGCAGCAGGCTACTATACCCCAGTGTCCTACTTGTGGAAAACGACATCTGGGAGAGTACTTCCGCACTACTGGTGCATGTTTTACTTCCGGCAAATGTCCAGGTCGGATAAATGAGGAAATTCAGATTTGGAATGTGTCTAGGTGCCCGATATTGTTGAGATATTAGAGGCTTTATGCATCAAAAGACAAATCTTTGTTTAATAAAGAAGAGTTTGAGTTCAATGGATTCCGTATCATTTTTGTAACTTTTTATTTCTTTTTATCTATTTTCTTTATGGATGTTATACACAATTAAATGTCATTGTGTTTACACACACAAAACATTGTGTTTATACGATCAGTTCAGAATTTAAATTTTTTAAGTTAAAATAATTAAATTTACGATAATATTTTTAAAGATGAACAAATAAGATAAATGGATCAAAGAAAAATATTGTATTAAGTTAAATCTGAATAAATAAAGATAGATGAAAAAATAGACATACCAAGTTAAATAGAAAAAAAATGTATCAAATCCAAAATAGATGAGTAAAAATGAACAGAGAAAGTACTTTGAGAGTAGTGGCATTAAATAATTGCCTTTTTATTTTACCACCTTTGACTAACTTTAATTATTAAAGTACTATTTTAATAGAGATTGATGGATTTATCGTGGA
Organism: Solanum medicagineum; assembly: GCA_026153255.1. Lineage (NCBI taxonomy): Eukaryota > Viridiplantae > Streptophyta > Magnoliopsida > Solanales > Solanaceae > Solanum > Solanum medicagineum. Next base: position 2,775 of record JAPFFP010046230.1, read on the forward strand.
TGAACTTTATTATAATAAGTATTTTTTAATCATACAATTTACCAATATATACAACAACAACAACAACAACAACAACAACAACAACAACAACAACATACTCAACGAAATCCCACAAGTGGGGTCTGGAGAGGGTAGATTGTACGCAGACCTTACCGCTACATCATAGAAGTAGAGAGGCTGTTTCCTAAAACCCTCAGCTCAAAACCTATAAGCAGAAAGAACTAGATATGACAAAATGAAATGTAGGGGAAGGTAACAGCAGGTGCGACTAACAAAGAATATCACATGACAATATGTAAATATGATAAAGCTAACACATATATATATATATATTACAGATAAAGAAAAGAAAAGAAAAGAAAAAGGATTAGTAATATTACAAATAATACAAATATTAATACTAATACTAATAATAATAACACGGAGGAGAAGACTAAGAAGAAGAGAAAGAGGAACTTAGCCTGCTACTCTAATCTGCGACCTCCACTTCTTTCTATCTAAGGCCATGTCCTCAGTGAGGTCGAGTTCCGCCATGTCCTGTCTGATCACCTCCCTCCAGTACTTTTTCGGTCTACCTCTACCCCTCCGAGTCGCTCCCACCACCAACCTCTCGCACCTCCTAACAGGGGTATCGATACTCCTTCTCTGCATATGTCTTAATCATCGCAGTCTCGCTTCCCTCATCTTATCGCCCACCGAGGCCACCTCCAGTTTCTCCCGGACTGCCTCGTTCCTAACCTTGTCACTTCTGGTGTGACCGCACATCCATCTCAGCATCCTCGTCTCTGCGACATGCATCTTCTAAACATGTATATTTTTAATAGGCCAACACTCCACCCCATACAACAATGCTGGTCTAACCACCACTCTATAAAACTGATGTTTAAGTTTGGATGGTATCTTTTTGTCACACAATGTAGCAGAGGCCAACCTCCATTTAGTCCATGCTGCCCCAATACGATGTGTGACATCATCGTCGATATTGCCACTACTCTGAATGATTGACCCCAGGTACTTAAACTTATCCTTCATGGGGATAGGTTGAGTGGCAAGCCTCACCTCAGAGTTTGCTTCCTCCCTCTCACCGCTAAATTTACACTCCATATATTCAGTTTTGGTCCTGCTCAATTTGAATCCATTGGACTCCAAGGCGTGTCTCCAAACCTCCAACCTTTCATTAACTTTAGTCCAAGACTCATCAATTAATACTATGTCATCTACAAATAGCATACACCAAGGTACCTCTTCCTGTAAAGATTGTGTCAGCTCGTCTAACACCAAGGCAAACAAGAAAGGGCTCAGCGTAGAACCCTGATGGAGTCCCATCTCAACGGAAAAATACTCGGAGTCTCCTCCCACCGTTCTTACCCGAGTTATGGCTCCATCATACATGTCCTTAATCACCTTGATATACGCCAAAGGAACACCTTTCGCCTCTAAACACCTCCATAAGACATCCCTTGAGACTTTGTCATAAGCCTTCTCGAGATCAATGAACAACATATGAAGGTCCTTCTTGTGATCCCTATATTTTTCCACTAACCTCCGAACCAGATGGATTGCTTTAATAGTTGACCGCCCCGGCATGAATCCAAATTGGTTCTCCGAGATAGATATTACTTTACGCACTCTCCTCTTCACAACTCTCTCTCATACCTTCATAGTGTGGCTTAACAACTTAATACCCCTGTAGTTGTTGCAGTTTTGAATATCTCCCTTATTCTTGTACAATGGAACCATTGTACTCCTCCTCCATTCACCAGGCATCTTGGCAGTCTCCTTAATAGCATTAAACAGTCTAGTTAACCACTCTATGCCATCAATGCCCAAGTTCTTCCAAAAGTCCACCGGAATCTCATCGGGTCCGATCGCCCTCCCCCTCTTCATCCTACTCATAGCCAGTTTTACCTTCTCCACTTCGAAAGGATTGCCATCCCCAAAACTCGACGGTCTTCAAAGTGTGCCAATTTATCCGGCTCGATGACTCTATCTCCTTTTTCATTTAAGAGTCTATGAAAGTAGGTTTGCCACCTTAATTTAATAGAAGTGTCATCCACTAACACCTCACCCTCCTCATCCTTGATGCACTTCACTAGGTCCAAGTCGCGAGCTTTCCTTTCTCTTACTTTAGCGAGCCTATACAATCTCTTGTCCCCGCCTTTATCACTTAAATCCTCATAAAGGCGCTCAAATGCTGCAGACTTAGCATTCGTCACCGCTAACTTGGCTTCCGACTTAGCCTTCTTATAAATTTACCAATATATACATTTCAATATAATCTCCTAAAAAATCATAAATACTGAGGTGGAAAAAAATCCGCCTTAGACAATTTTTAGTTGAAATTACACTATTAAATATATAGCAAACAAATAATAAGGCATACTAATATTAGTATACAATATGCAATTTAATTTCTATCTGTTCAATCTATCAAATACATTGTTCATTTATATTATATTTGTGATATCTAAATTGAATCGTATTTTATAGTTTAGTTTGTACTATCATTTTAATATAATATAATTATAATAAATTATTTATTTTTTCGATTCTTTAAATAGTAATATGTCTAATGAAAAATAGAGCTTAATTCACTGAAAGTAATGCATTACGTTATATAGGTCAGAGTTTATTATTATTGGCCTTATTTTTTTTTTGTTTTTCCTTCTTGTATAAATAATATAAAATATCTTGATGATTTGTATCATGATTAATCATTAATCAATAATTAACTCTCTTTATCATCAAGTGGGAGTAACTAATTATCAAACAGGGTTTATTGCCAAATCTAGGACTAGTGAGCAGGGAGCATCAAAAGCATCCACAAATGAACCAATTTCCAAGTCAAAGAGTCAAGAAACGAAGAGGAAAGCTGTTGAAATTGATTCAACCAGCAGCGAATCGAAGGAAGATGATTGGTCAGATTACTCCAAATCGAATGAAAATGACAATGACGGCAGTGAAGACGACAATAAGGTATTTTTTCTGGCCCTATGTATAAAGAGATAGTATACTCCGTCAATTTTTTAGTGCAAGCATAGCTAGTGTAAAACAAGCACCTATATTTGTATATCCCCAAAAATGTGTAATCGTTTCTAACACACAGTCACCTTCACACACAAAAAAAAATCATGTATACACTTATAATACAATTCATGATGTTTTTATACACTTTTTTTTTGTGTGTGTTTGTATACACATATAGTTGTTGCTAAAAATTCTTTCTACAATGCAATAGGTGTTTATGTATACAAATAATAGATTTCACACATTATACAATTATATACATGTAAAAGTACTGTATATGTTATACAATTCGTAATATTCGTATACAGTCTATCTCTGTTTTTGCAATGTATACTCATACAGTTGTTGCTAAAAATTCTTTATACAATGCAATAGGTTTATGTATTCAAATAATAGGTTTCAGACATTATATAATTATATACTTGTAAAAGTACTGTATATGTTATACAATTCATGATATTCTTATACAATTTATCTTTTGTTTTTGCAATATATACACATACAATTATTGCTAACAATTCTTTAAACAATGCAATAGATTTATGCATACAAATAATAGGTTTCACATAGTATACAATTATATACACTTAAAAATACTGTATATGTTATACAATTCATGATATTCTTATACAATCAATCTTTTGTTTTTACAATATATACACAGTCAGTTGTTGTCAGTCATACAATGACAATATGTATACGTATACAATAAATATGTTCCACATATTATACCAATTATTTATATGCATACTCAGAAAAGTATATATATTTTCATATCCATTTTATACGAATATTGTAGGAAGCTGATTATTCAAGGGACCCCAACTATTGTTCAGCGTATGCAATGTTCATTAATATTAGTGTAATGGGAGATTTATCAAATATACTATCTGAAAGTTAGATGATTCAATTTCGAGAGTCTGTCACATGCTTTTCACACCTATTTGACATCAACCGATGTAGTGTTCAAACCCAACTTTTCAAGTGTCTTATAATGTTAGAGGTGCAATACAGTTCCAACGATATCTTCACTGTGTATGTAAATAGAGTTATACTTAGATTCACACGTAGAGAATTTTCCTTATCTTTGGTTTCCTTATCTTTGGTCTCAAGTGTTGTGACGATGTGTCAGATTTTATCTTCAATACCGAAGAGCCGAACAAAATGTTAAGTCAGTATTTTAGTGGCAGCAGCTCTATAGAAAAGCAACAACTGATTGACAATTTCAAGAACAAAGTCTGCGGCGAAAACGGCGAGGACACAGTGAAGTTTGCTATTTTGTATGGTAGATATGCACTTTACCCATGGGGCAACAAGGCCTTTGAAGAGCTAACAAAGAACCTGCATGCCAAGGTCACACAGACTGAAAAGTACTACAGAATTCATTGCTTCCCACTAGCCATGTAAATCTGGATGTATAAGTGTTGCTCGGACGTCACCCGTAAAATTTCTGTCAAGAACTCTGCTCACATTCTTAGGATCCTCAACTGGGAGATCACAAACGATCAACGTCGATGAGACTTCAAAATGAATGTCATGTTACGTGGCACTCGCAAAAAGGTATAACCTTCCAAACACACTACAATGATCTCATTATTAAAATATACAATGCAATATATTTAATTTATCACTTAATCTACTTTCAGGTTGTCTTTCAAAATATCACTCCAACCGAAGCAGAGTTATCAAGTCTGCAATTACCACCGGAGTATGTTCAATTAAGCACAGGCCAGGTCCTGACACATCATGTTGCTGCACCCAAAAACAATAATTCTGACGATGATTTCGAAGATCCGCCTATGCTAAACAAAATAAAAGAAAACAGAAAAAATTCAATGCCGCTTTGCCGAAAAGAACAAGTTAAAGGAGTTCAGCAACTGCCGCTTCAAAGAAGGTGCAGACAGCGATGGCCAAAAAAGTCACCCGCTAAAAGCCTCAGCAGTGTCAACCACTAAGATCTCATAATGAAAGGACTCCTCCGACGAAGAAGGAGAAGACAAAACACATGGCAGATGTTTCCAGAAACATGCCAATCAGGCCATTGGTTGGACGAAAAAAATGGATGATGCAGCAGCAGCCACTCCTCGTAGCAGCAAGTCAAGTGAAGCCACCATATCGCTCGAGGAGTTCGAACTGTTCAAATCATCCGTAAGACAAACTTTTCATTCATTAACATACACTTATATTATTATTTTTTATACAAATATAAATATATATCAATTGTAGGTTAAGGAGGACTTTCAAGATGTCAAGAAGATAATGCAAGATAATTTCAATGCACTTTTGCAAGAAATGAGAACCAACAAATCTGATGACAAGGTCAGTACATATTATAGTTCGCCAAAATTTTATTTGCTTGATATGTATAGTATTGAATAAATTTATATTTAACATTTTGCAATACATATTAGCAGGTTAGTGGACAGAAGACCCAACCAAATTCACCTAATGCTACAACTGGAATGAAATCACACACCCAACATGATGATATTGAACCAGATATTCGTGGAGTAATTAGTTCACCTAAGACTTCAGAGGTACTACACACACACATATATATACATTTTTACTCATACCATACTATTTATATACATTTTTGCAGACAAAATTGACTACTCAAACATTTTTTTATCTTTTCAGATCATGTTTTTTGATGATTATAATTTATTTTTTTAGTATATGTTTATGTATAAATTGAATAACTTTATTATACATGTGTAACAATTATACTACACTACATATGTTTTTTAGTATACATTTCATGTATAAATTGAATAACTTTATTATACATGTATAACACTTATACTACACAATATATGTATAACACATATACATTGAAAAAGCTACATTTTATTTTTTTTAAATACAATTAACTCTCTATTATAGCAACCTTATTGATCATTTTTTGAATCACTATTCATATGTATTTTTCGTATATGTATATTTTTTGAAAGTTTATTCCAATGTATGGCGATGCCCATGGCGGACAATCAGGACCCCCTCATTCTTTGAGCGACCTAATCCCTGGTTCAGTCAAATGCATTTATGTAGATTCAGACGATCTAGAGGTATTTTATTGCATAATATGCACATCCTACACACAAAAAGTAAATGATTTTGATCTTATAACATCATTACAGAGCTTGGATGACGACAATCGTAAAAAATCACCAGAGGTAGACGTCGATGTTCAGGCACATGGAGGTGGTGCACACCTTCCAGTAGAATTTGAAAATAACAAGGTATATGCATTCTTCAGTATACATATACAACTGAGCATCTCTTTAAAAAGAGGTATATTTTTTTCATTTTATGAGTAACTGAATTTAATCTAAAAAATTTCTCACTCAAAAAATAGGATGTCAATGTTCAGACGGATCCACCCAGAACCATTCATAACAAATCAACTCGACAAGTGAGTCAAGATTTACAAGAATCAGACAACACAGCGATATGTGCATATATGCTTCCTACGCGCACACACTCACATATTAATTGTGGGATTACATATACAATCACATATACACAAACACCCATACATTATACATATAAAATATTAGAAACAATTATTCACACATGCAATAATATATATAGTCTTATATATATGTATACATTATTACATATATTCATATACGTAAATGCAGGCAATTCTTAACTGGGTAATATTTGAGGTTACCAAAGATTGCAAAAATCATTCAACTGGGGGCAACAAGGACAGTGAGCAGGCTGATCCCATTGCACCACCAGATTTAGGCACAACAAGTCAGCACAGGTCAGGTGTTGAACCTACCGGACTTCTAAAACAAATAATACCTACATCATAGTTTGAATTACCAGACGAGCTTCTTTCCAGCCTTAATCAAGTGAACAACAATTTGGAAAGAAGAATGATTGTACATCCAATAGCCATGGCTAACACCCTTCCGTTAGTGATCGACACGACTCCATTACCAGTCAGAAGGGTCAGGTGGCCAAGACCATATAATGTATCACCATTCATGGTATCATTTGGATCCGAAACAGGTAAACTTCTGAATACACAAACAATTACATATGCAGAACATTAAGATATACACGCATATCCAACAATTGATAACTTGTACGTTGAAACAAGTAGTTCATCAACTGGTCCGATGATTTTCCAACAGAAGTATTCATTCAAAACATATTTCAGAAAATCAAGATGCAGCACTCCATCTGGCTTTCTGAAGATGGCTCAGACTTGATCTTTTATTAAGACAACTGAAGAAGTACGTATTAGACACAAGTATGGTTTGTTTTTTGAAGATATCCCAATTTTTGTTTTCATTATCATTATTTCTTTTATACAGGAATGTCACAGGAGAACACTACAAGTGAATCAAGGCTGCGTTGGAAGTGCCTTTTGATTTTGGTGTGGAACAAATATCGAACAAGAATTGATTTTACAAGTTGGCTAGCGAAGGACAGGCCATTAATAACTCGGTACGACTTCGTCAATAAATAAATTAAAATTTATTTATATGCAACACAATTTAATTTTATACATTCTGAAAAAATACTTTTCACATTTTTTAGCATACAGAAGTAATTTTATACTACCTGGGGAAAAAAGCAAAGTATTAAAAAATATCTGGATATTCATTCACCACTGTTAATTGTAACTTCAATGGAATTATACATAACATTTAGAGAGTGTATTCTGATCTTGACAGTACTGAATGCAATGCAAATTCTGAAAGAACAATTGTGTCCTACATCCATGGGTATAGGTTGCTAGCTGTTGTACAATGTCCGCTGTTGACAACATTTTTATACCGCTTTGCATCAGGGACAAGTTCCACTGGGTCTTATTGGTGGTGTCATTCAGCAATCGATCAATCATGGTATATGACTCCAGTAGATCTCCAACCCATGATGCATACATAGACAAAGAAGAAGTTTGCAAAGCTCATACCCACATACCTCGCATTGTCACAATTCTACAAAATCAGAGTGATTGGTATAAATTTGCAACCAAAATTCAACTCAGACACACAAAATACGACAAAATTTGCAATTATATATGTTGACAACCTACTGCAGCAGCATGAAGAAAGCTTGTAAGTTGCTTATCAGATATCATTTGTTTATAATCTGTCACGACCCGAAATTCAGGCGTGATGGCACTCGTCTTATCCCACCAATACAAGTCAGCCTACAACCCATCTATTACCTTAAAAGTGCGGGATTATAATAAAAATGAAAGTTCAATTACGAATAATAAGTCAACTTAATGAAAATACCCCAAAACCTGGTTGTCACGTGCACAAGCTTCTAATGTATTACAATAGATT